>VYZQ01027534.1:40356-70907 GCA_013400655.1 Mystacornis crossleyi | reverse complement strand
ATTGGTCAGTTTGAATGTAGCCCGCGGGAATCCTGTACTTAAGGGAGTGTTCACGGGACCCAAGGGGGGTTGTTCCAGACCTGTTCTGGGGGCAGTCGCTGTCGGAGTCCCTGCTGGGCTCCGGCCATGTGCGGCCAGGGGGAATAAAACCTGAAAACATCTATCAAATATCGTCTCCTTGATTCTTCCACGGGCCAAGGCTGTCTCCCAGGGAAAGGTTGCAGCCACCCCACTGCAACACTTGGCTACATCAATACAGGTTGTCCAGAGAGATGGTAGATACCCCATCCCTAGAAATACTCAAAGTCAGACTGGATGGAGCTTTGACTGACCTGATCTAACTGAAGATGTCCCTGCTCATTGCAGGGGAATTGGACTAGATGACCTTTCAAGGTCCCTTCCAACCCCAACCATTTCGTGACCTTATAA
This sequence comes from Mystacornis crossleyi, assembly GCA_013400655.1. Lineage (NCBI taxonomy): Eukaryota > Metazoa > Chordata > Aves > Passeriformes > Timaliidae > Mystacornis > Mystacornis crossleyi. The sequence goes on along the minus strand of VYZQ01027534.1, from coordinate 70,478 downwards.
TTCTTTCCCTACAGTCTTCCAGGAAATCTGTAAAGTGGGTGCAGCATACAGAATTACAAATATATTTTAGAGATACTGCTTGTGGCAAGTGTGAGATAAAGCAAAATTGAGAGAGGAAAAAATTAAAAATCCACTCTCATCTGTTTTACTTGCTGTTTTTATCTGAAAGCAATTTGCTAAAAAAAAAAAAAGTAGCATTTTGGAAACCACATTTAGAATCCTGCTGCCATTCAGTAGCTGGGTTAGGAAATGTCTCCGAGGAGAAAAAATTTTTGGTGAGAATTAAAAGGAAAAATATAAACCCCAGTATTTACTTTGGGCAAGAGTTGCAAGTGTCAATTCTGTGATGCAGATGTGGGTGAGCAGGACAGAGACCTCCCGGCTCCCGCAGGAGAGGACAGCACATAGGAGAAACCCAGGAGTCATTAACGCCATCTGCAACCTCAGACTCTGCAGATGTGATAAAATCTATGGTCTGCACAATTGGAAATTATTATTTTAGCAATTTCTAGCTTATTCTAGGGTCTCAGCTTTGGATACTGCTTAATGAACCGGGCATAAAGTGAATCCTTACTAGACCTCTTGTTTTCAACCCCTTTAAGAAACTACAAAAGAAATTAAGGAGGCCTGGGAATTTGCCTAAAGATAAATGTTCCCTGTAAACTGTTACCTAATGACTCCATCTCCCAAGACCTTGCGGTCTAATGCCTGTTCAATATAATTAAGATTTATGTTGCATTAAAGTAAATTGGGTAATAGCTGAGTCTTTTCTTCTAACTGTGCCAGCCCCACTGTATCAGTTCTGGGAGTCCTTTATTTACATTGTTATGAAAGAGAGTTTTGGAGAGGAGAATGAATACAAAGCATAACAGACTATTTTTAAACAACTTGTCACATTCAAGCTAAACAGCTTTAATCCAGGGCATAATACGCAATTTCTGACAACACCATAAGTTTCCCAGTAAGATGATAGATTTAGTAACCCAAAGACAAAGAAGGAGTATAAAATACATTGCTATTTGAAAATATTATGAGGAAGAGATGATGGATGTATCTAAAGAATAGCTCCTCAGAAACAAGGTAAAAAGTTCACAGTAAAAAGACTCATAATTGCTGGGTAGCCACCACCTATGTCACCTACTGTGGGCAGGTAAACGAAATATTAAAAATCAATATCACTTTACACAACATCACATAAAATACTGTCAAAAGCCAAACCCATGTACTTGTCCACAGTACACTAAATAACCTTTGTTTGAACTAATTTACCCATTGCAAATTGAGCTGCTCAATGAACACCATAATCCATCATCACCAGGAGAACAGGCACTATGTGTGTTTAATGGCTTTTTACCCCCTATAATTAAACCAAATCTAATCCTTGACCCATGTTCCCGTGGCTGGGAGGCTGTATTGCTGCCTCCCATTCTTTCAGCTGGATGGATAAATTTCTGCCTGGGCAAATTACTGTTGGGCATAAGGTAAAATCAATGTTTGCCAAGGACAAAATGAGTTTAAAATGTTAGCAAGAAAGAGAGCCCAGAAAAACCTCACTGAATACCAATGGTTTGTTAAATGTTATGCCAGTGAAGCACACTTTATCCAAGAACTTGTGGCACCAACTTGTGCTCTTCCCTTAAACTTCTCCTACACATCACCCTTTTCCACTGAGAACATTTACACAGACGTGTTCCATAAATCTGGGTCCATCTCCTCCTTCAAGCCATGTGCTGCTGAGGCACTCAGGGACTTTTTTTTTTTGTTATGTTGATCCAAAGAAGTAGTTGGGAACAGCATTCAAGTAAAGACCTTGGCCACGTGAAATGAAGACCTGTCTTAGTGAATCTTTAGACCAGGGTTTTTTTTTTTCCCTTGCAAGCACGACACAGTGAGCTGATCATGTTGTGAAATCTCAATCATAAATATCAAGGTTATTTTTAGGGCCTTATTTTCTAGAGAAACTCATATCTAACACATTGTGCTCTAACATGAGATTAAGTATTATATCAATTTTACACCATTCATGTGGTTGCACTTAAATTCTTTTTTTTTTTTAATGAGCTTCAAATGGTTTAGCTTGTTTCCCCTTCTTCCTTTTTGGCATTTTTCAAGTTGCTTTCAATATATCAGCATTTTTTTCAGTTAAAAATGAATCGACCAGAAGAATGGCTTGAACAAATTGGTTGGTTCAGCCACTCTCAAAAAGTGGATTTTTTTTTTCATATGGCTTCACTTAGAAGGAAGGAGAACTTTGCAGCAGAGCACCGTGGGGTCTGGTATCAAGCACAAGGAAACCATGGCCCCGGCCTAGCTGGCTGTTCCTGCACAAAGGCCAATTTACTTTCTTGTTCCCTGAGGAAAAGGTTTATGGTTCATGGGCAGAAGTCAGATGCTGCGATGCTTGCTCAGCTGATACTCATCAGGTATTCGAGTCAGGCTGTGGCTCCGAGACTGCAGATCTGAGATTAAACAGTTTTGGGTCACAACATTTTGCATGAACCTTTTTGGCTTCAGATTCCAACAGACCCAAAGATTCAAAGCAAACACCAGATGCAGATTGGAAACACGCAGCACCTACAGTCTGCAGAAGTTTTCCAAATGAAACAAAAAAAAGTAATATCTAGATTCATTTCAAATTTGGCCCAAGTGCCCCAAAAGCTCTCTGAAATCCTGGGCTACATTATGTCGTAAGAAAAACCACCCAGAAAGCAACCTCTAGTTGTTAGCTGGGGAGAGCTCCTCGCAGTTCCATCACCGATCCAGTTGCTTTCAGGGCACAAAAGAAGCAATAAATTCTTTTCCTTCTTATACCTTCAAAAGCATCTTCCTCACAATGCACTGGGGAGCTGTGCTCAACCTCAGGGAACAAGACATCTGCTCCAGGGGCCAAACTGGATAATAAAGGGCAGTGTTCAAAATTTGTTTTGACTAAAGCACCTCAGGACGTCAGCAGTAAAGGTTTACAGCCTCAACCTCTTCTTTACCTGGAGCTAAGCTAAAATGGAGGGTACCCCCAAAATAAGGGATAGACAGGAGGGGACGGAGCAGTTTTAAATTGTTCCAACAAGATGCAGCAGAGCAAATCCAAGCCCCAAATCTAACATTCAGCAGCATCAACACAACCTGCACACAAGGTGCAGTGGCTTGAGATGACAGTGTTTTAAGACCAGGGAGAAATGTAGTGTGTTTAAGTGTGTTTTTACCTGTAGCCAGAGAAGTTCCCTCTTACCCTGGGTGGAGGCTTGTTGCAAATGAAATAAAAATAAAATTCAAGCTCGTTCAAAGTGTGAAATGATACATGCACATCCACTGAAACCACAGCTTGGATTACGCTCCATTTAAAACAACCAAGATGGTGCCACTCGCTCCATACTCTGGATTTCCCACCCTCCACCCCTAAATAATTTTTTTTCTTTTTTTCCCCACACCCAGGAACAGTTTCTTCAAACAGTCTAGTGCATACAGCTCTTTTGTTTAGTCATCAGAGCACGAAGATAAACTGAATTTGAGATATAAATTAAGAAGTGACTGGAATAAAGCCACAATTGCACTTACATCAAACATGGGATTTTTCTTCCCTTGTTATGGCTGGTCTTACTAAGGCCGTTTCCAGATAATACACTGGCACAGCTGCAGTGCAGGGCAGGAGCAGATGTTTTCAGCATACCCCCCTCTATTTCTAAAACAAGAGAATGCATATTTTGGCAGCTGTGGGGGCTGCTATATGCAAGGTAAAAAAGTTTTCGTGGCAGATTTCAGTTTTCCACATCTGCCCTGAGACAGCTGCTTCAGTACACATCCTGGACAGAGATGGGAACTTTGAACATCTTTCAGAAAGTGTCTATGCACAAACACGCACACATATTTGGTTTCATGTTTCTTTATGAGAACAGTGACAAGCTCCGTTCATCGTCCCCATATGCTCCTACACACTTAAAACACTTAAAAAATTTTAAAAAACATTCAGGTCACAATCTCTTCAGAGACTTACTGGTTAGGCAAGTCAGACGTAGCTGTATCAATCTGGAAAATGAACACAGACTCATTTTTCTTCTACCGATACAAGCTAGAAACCCATGTAGAGATAGAGCTGGGGAACAGAAATGATGCCAAACTCATGCTGTGTTTGACTGAAATTCATGATCCTTATATTATCTTCAGCACCAGGTAACTGAAAGCAGCACTGCCCAGAACAAGAGATGAGCAAACAGACACTCTCGAGGGCTTTTTCCTGCTCAAATAATTTCTAACACAAAGTCACCTCTGGGAAGAATCAAGAAGTCACCAGCAACAGATTTATTCAGCAGATGAAGATGATGATTGCTCTACTTGAATCACTGCCTCATGAACCACCAGCCTGTTTACCAACACAAGGAGCAGATGCACATCTCAGGAGCACCTCCACAACATGAGGTAATGGTATATTACTTGCAGAAATAAGACAATTTTCTTTTTTTCTAAGAACTGCAAGACATTTCTGCAAGGTAAGGAAGATAACGAAGCACTTATTTCTTCCTTCAGCTTTCAGTTGCAATCTCACATTTAAACAAGTTTGACATGTTGGATTACAAAATCTCTTGTGAAGCATTCAGATCTGACACAAAGTACTTGGGTTTTGATGAATGGCATCTTTGGAGCACGGAAGTACTCAAAGCTAATGCTTCTAATCTACAATCAGAATTAGCCATTCCAGAGCCAAGATCCCAGAGAGAAAAAATAAAATACTTTGTCATTTCCAATATGTGAAAAATGAGAAGAGAAACCAGCAAGTCAAGACTTTAAGAGCAGCTGAATAACTCTGTTTCTCAGATATCTACAGAAGATCCCAGTAACTACAGAGAAGTGTATATATTGGAGACTTCAAGCAAAAACTCACATCCTTTGTATTTAAATGTCATTCTCACACTTGCAGACACAGTCTGTGGATAATGCCCCTTCTGGCAGGATTTCCCACCTTCGTTGTTTCCCAGTTTCCTATGAAGGGGAGCCCAAGCTGCCATGTGCAATCCATAAAGCACTCAAGGGACAGTGCCAAGCACATCCTAAGAACACGCCCACAACCATCACAGTAATATCACCAAGAGAATTTGCTTCTAATGTTACAAATCAAATTCAACATAAAAATCAAAGTTTTCCTGTTTCCAGGCTCATCCAACACTGCTCTTACATGTGACTATTTCAGCATCTCTAAAAAACCTGTTAAATTCTTCCTCCTGTGGTCTTCAAAAGAAACATTTGTCTCCTGTGTAACCCTCTCTCCACCCCGAATCTCCTGCATGCAGATGGCATTTCCCCCACCTTTGTAAGAACTATCTTGTTTTCGACACCTTATTACACAAGCGTCATCCTCTCTATAAAGAGAGATCAGAAACAGCCTGTCAAGCAAACATGAAGCCAGCTTCTGGAGCTGTTTCTGCTTCCATTATCTGCATTAACCCTTGGCCAGGGCTGCATGATGCCATATGCTTCAAAAGAGAGGGGAGAAGCACATCTTAGTGAAACAGAACCCAAGCAAAATGCAAACAGCCAAATCCCCTCCATGCGGATGAAGCTTTGTAAAACATAAGTAAAAGCTGTACAAAACAAAACTAGAAAAACCACATCATTTTATCATAATGACAGAAGTGTCACACAAATAAACAGCTCTAAGTTACAGATACTAACCAGGTTGCCTGTATCAGAATAATTTTACCCAATATAAAACATCCAGTGAAACTCCCACGTGGTCTTCAACAGAGTTAAGTGATGGAAGTTAGACACAGGGAATCCTCCTTCCAGACACTCAAAATTAAATTGATGTGTGAATTCATTCTGCCCTGAATTATCCAACAAGCAGTTAATTTAAGAATCAGACTAATTTAGGTTGGAAAAGACATCTAAGATCATTAAATCCAACCATTAACTCAGCACTGCTAAGTCCCTAAACCATGTTCCGTAAATGCCACAAAAAGAAAGCAGACCATCTGCAAGCAGAGTTGCTGACCTAAGGAAAAAGGAAAAAAAAGAGAGAGAAAATAGTCTTCTCTCTTTTAAGTAGAAAAAAATTCAATAACAATGTGAACTTGTAAATACAACATATATATGCCTCAAACGTCCTCATTTTTAGTTTCTACTAAAATAAGCAAGTTTTAGAACAAGCATGTAAATCTCAGTTTCGCCACAGAAGAATAAGGCTGGGGTCACCCTGAGATTTCTCTGGGTACAGCTAAGGGTGACACCATCATGGGAGAGGACACGACATTTCTTGGCCTCCGGATTTTTCTTCTCCCTTCTGCTAATATGTTTGCAATAAATCTTACAGGAACTTAAGCTCTAGCTGTACATTTAGAGCACAATTCAAATTCTTTGGAAATTATAACCTTTTGTGAAAGGGCAAGAGCATAACCATATATTTGTGGGATACAGTCTCTGCCTAATGGTGTGGGAAATTGACTTTTTCATAACCAGAAAAGTTCTCTTCTTTGCAGTATTTCCAGACAGGGAAAGCTGGGAGAGCAGCTGATGAAGAGCATGGCAAAAGTAGAAGAAAAAGACTGAGAATAGAAGATCTGAGGAAAAAAAAAAAGAGCAAAGTAAATCAAAAGCCAGAAAGAGTCTTCAAGTGTAATAAAATATCCCTACACATCATGTCGGAGCAGCCTTGCAAGGAGATATCTTCCTACTTGAGAGACCTCCTGGAGAAGTCAACTCTCAACCTTATGGAAGCTTCCCATGTCAGGGCTGAAAGTACCATGGAAAAAAATGGCAAATGAAGTGATTCCAGTCCCAGAGCAGCAGAAACAATATACTTTGTTCTCACAAATTGGGACCAGGTAGGTTGGCACAAGGTCTTTGGCAAAGAAACAATTTAGCCTCAAATTTGAGACCAGAGCAATAGTATTAGATCACTTACTCAGACTTAAGTTGTGAGCAGCTGTTTGGCTTTTATTTCACACAAAAGCTTATACTGTAAAAGGAATTCCTGGCCCACATTCAGATGCTATATTTGCTCATAAGCAGTGTTTCTCATTTGAGTCCTGATAATGCAATGAAATCAGTGATGAAAAATTTTTACAGAAGAGATGCAGAGAAAAAAAAAGTATTTCTTTAGAAGTACTTAGTCTTGTTTGCTAAAATTCTTATTTTAAGTGCGAAGATAATTAAAAGTACAAGTGTCTTCTCTCCCTGCTGACCTTGGGCAAACACCAGATTGACTGTGTGTAAACAGTTTGCTTTCCCACCCAATGAGATCCTTCCCACAAAGGAATACATGAACTCTAATGAAAAATATAGTTTCCATCCTATAGGCAGAACCAGCACGTGCTACAGCCATATTCACTCCCCAGAAAGAATACAGTGTTTCCTGTAGCAAGTGTGAACGATCAGAGCAATACAATCCCCTTTACTGCCGTGTACCTGACCTACATCGCACAGCTTCCGGCAGACTGAGGCAGCTGCAGCTAAAATTGCAGGATGAGGCCTAAATGACCACACTTATAAGCTCTGATAAATAAAAGTAATTAATGACTAACTTAAGAGCAGCATTTGTGCATCCATTTAAAGAATTAGGCTTCCAGCATTAATGCTAATCCATGTCAAGTCTGAATTCAATTAACAAGCAGGAGCATGATGGCTAATACAAAGGAACTGATTAGGAAAAAAAAGAAAAAAACGGAACAAAACCAAAGTGCACTTTCAGGCTGGGTACAGGCAATAATTGCACAAGCTCTGCGCAACCCCATGAAATACAAAAGTATTCCAGAATTTAATCACAACTTCCATCAGAAGGCAAGACAGCTCCAACCTAAGATACCTGGCCACAGAGCCATGAAACCTCCCCTTTGGCCTTGCCCAGCCCTACCAGGCTGCAGACATCAGCGTCAGGGTGCAGGAGTGCTCACTCCAGGCTGGGAGTGCGGATGCTAAAGGATACGGTTAGCAATGAGGCTGACTACAAAACAGCTGTAGGAAAATCAGAATTAAAAAAAAAGAGGTGTATTGCCACATATAAAAACAGAGTTAAGATACCAGAGGGCCTGCTGACACTTCTCTGGCACATGCCATGCCTTGGGGGTGGTTGGCTCAAGGTGGGGAACAGGTGCAATTAGTGAAACGGGATGAGCCAACACTCACAAATTTGCAAAGGCAAACTCTGTTATAGCCCCTTTCTGCCGTGTTTAGGGCCCGCTCTGGCCCAGAATTCAGTGGCAAGGGTTGTTTCTATTAAAGTGCAAAGAGGAGATGATTTATTGCTCACACATCTGGGAAATGTTTCAGTAACAAGTTCATTTTAGACCAAAGTCTTCTGGGCCAATGTGTTGCACCACAAGGCACTTCCAAGCACGCGCCTCGGCCGATGCCTTTCCGAGACACAGGTTCAGCGTGGAGCTCAGCAAGTGCACATTAAACCCACAGATTACCAAAAGGAACTCTGTAATTTGCTTAATCAGGTAATTTGCCTACTCAGTGCATCTTATTTAATGACCAGTCTGGTTTATCTGAGCTCACCAGTCTGGCAAACAGCTCAAAAAGCCATAATGAAGTGACTGACTTTGTTCAGCTGCTTCTTCCAGATGCTTCATTCATTACCAATTATCCAAATACCTCTTTCAGAGGTACTTAGATCATTTTCAGCTCCAGAGTTTCAGTTGTCTATAAAGCAATAGGTCTATAAATCTTTTTACATGGCAGCTAAACCTATCTCCCACTTTAAAGTAAAAAAAAGCAGGATCAATAGGACAAAGGCAGCAGTGTGGGAGGTGTACAGCATTTTTCTTTTTTAATAGTGAAAAGCATCTTGAAGACGAAATTATTTCTGACAATCCCAAGGTGCAAATTTTTACCTGCGGATACTTGAATTGTGTCATCTGTGCTTTTTAGAGATCAGCTAAACAAATGCTGGATTGCCAATTTAACTTACCAAACGATATCCAGAAAAGGTTCAAAGGTTTAGCAGAGATGAGGTATTGTTGCTCTTTAAACACTGAGATGAGATGAAAAGAGAGAGGCAATTATTCTAAGCAAAGCTATCCAATATGTTACTAAGTTTGGATAAGACCATCAGTTTCCACTTGTATTTTAAAGAGTCCAAGTTTGGGAAAAACAGCCCAAAACATGGTGAAAGGAGGAAACCAAGCCAGAAGAATATGAAAGGGAAAGACAAGAAGCATCTGACTTTCTTTTGGTTTGGTGTTAAGGACAAGTGCAGTAGTGGGATCATATGGACCCGAGAGACAGCATGACATTTTGGCACAGTAAGGGACAAAAGAGAATCAAGGAGGAAGATTTCACTTCCCAAATATATCAGTTTGAGACTTGACTGAAGCATTTTATCATTTTATGTGCCTTTTTTTTCCATAGACCACCATTTTCTTAGTCATGTGCTCTAGGTACTATACAAAGACTTCTGCCAACCCTCCAAGTCTACCTTGTTTTTGAAAGACAATGAAAAATGGCAGGTTTCTCCTCAAAGTGAAGCAACAGGGTTGGCCTACATCTTACACTGATTAACATACGATGCCTTTGGCTGGATCTTTCCAAGATTTTAACTGAAATCAGACCTGGATTTTAAATGCAACACAATAAGTCAAATCCTGCTTTCAGTTCTGCTTTCTGAATTCCAGGATACACTTTTACGCTATTGATATCCTGGACGTAATTTCACCTGAGGATCTAAAAGTATTTCAAGAAGAAACCTTGACAGTCTTGCATGAATACAGATATATTGCCACTGAATTCTGAAATGGAGTTAAATGAAGCCTTTGAAAGGGCAGTTAACCACATAGTGAAGTGTAGCAGATGGAAATTAACACTGAAAGCACAAAAAAACCGGAAAATCAAGCTGGAAGGGGTCACAGGATTACAGTGTTTCCAAACCACTGCTTCAGATGGTGTTTTTTCTCCCAACAGATGAAAATCTTCTAGGACATCTGGCTCATTCCTCCAAGAACTGTGCTGGTGTAATTTGATTATTCATCAATATTCATAATCAGCCTTTCAGCATTTGCTGCATCCATAGCTGAATAATGCAGAGCCTGTTTGTGTTGCAGGCCAGGACTTTGAGGGATTTAGGGAGTACTGAGCAATGAAGCTCAGTCTGAAGTTGAAACCAAATCCCAGCGTTTCTACACATTTTAGGCTTCAGAAAACATTCCAAAAATTCCCACCCTAAGAGTAGAAATACCTATAGATCCAACAGGGTTTTATAGAAACTAAATATGGTTCCGTAGAACTAAGGTAAGAACTTAGAATAACAAAAAATGGCATTTCCCATTTCCCCTTCCCTCCTCCCAAATTGTTCAACAGTCTCAGAATCCATTCTGGGTTTGGATTTTCCAGATAATTAGAAAGACCACACAGCCAGAGTAAATTCCCAACGTACATTTTGCTTTGCAACCACGTGTCCACATTATGTTAGTGCTACTTCCAGTCAGCTCCATCCCCAGCTGTGCATCCCCTGCAAATCCCATCCCCACCAGCAGCCCGTGGAGCAATGCTGCCATGCAGCAAGAGCAGGTAGTTCACACCACATAGTCCTCAGCCACTGCAAAAAAACGACCCTAAATTAATCTGATGCAGAGCAATGACATCTACTGAACTGGTGAGCAAGAAATCTGGTCTCCAGCAGGGAACTCTTGGAGCCCTGTGTCCCCAGGAAGCATCTCCTGCCACAAAGGCACCTCATGGGAGTCTTAGGTTGTGCCGTACATCACTGCCACACACGTGTGAGTGGTTGCACAGACCCATTCCCAGGAACCATGCACAGACCCATTCCCAGGGGAACCATGGCTAAACCTTGTCCTAAACCAGGCAGGTCTGGGAGGGAGATGTTTCCTCACCCCGAGGCAGAGGTGCAATAACCCGAGTTTCCCGGGTAAAAGCAAGCTCTGAAGAATGACATCTGGTTTCTACACAACTTGGCTGTCAAACCTCTCTCTTGCTGATGTTTCTGTTTCTTATCTTCTTGCTTGTGTTTGGAGCTCAAACAAGTTCCAGCTGAGTGAAGGAACTGGCTGCTGCAGGGGGTCAGCCCCCACGGCCCCTCTGCACCCTGGGTCCCAGGCAGGGAACTCACCCAGGCACCTTCCCCACGGCCAGTCCAGGGCTGGGCACCCTCCAGAGTGGCACAAGCCTCCCCTAACCCCTGGCATTGCTTCATGTCTATTTTTATGGTCAAAAGTGACCCATAGTCTTCCTCTTGGAGATGAAAATGAAAATCTTATTCTCAGTCACTACTCTGCCACTCCTCTCCTTTTCCCAGCTCTCTCTAAACCCCTTCTGCTGCTGACAAAGATTATTTCCCACCGTCATTTTCTTCTAGCACTGTTGAATTATACGTGTTTACATTTGCTGCAGTACCATAAAGCAGAGTAAATTTTGCAAACACTCTGCCTGAATCCATATAATAATAAATCAGATCCTGCAAGAAACTGTGTGTCACTTGTATAAAATTGGAATGTTTAAAAAAAACCCACCCAAATTATCGCAGCTGCTTCTCCCCTCCCTCCAGCAACTCCTCAGCCACCTCTAAAAGCTGTTACTGCTCTGACTGACAGGGGGACATGAACAACCCAACACAAGCTGACTGACTGACAAGCCCCTTTCCTTTTAAAACTGATTTTGCTTGGTAAACCATTTAAAACATGTCAAACAGTTCAACAGTTTCCTGTGAAACTACTGCCAACTCTGTTCCCTCTGGAGAAGGTAATTATCTTATTTATAGGGGTTGGGGAACAAATGCTGAATTTCTTTTCCATAATCATTTATTAATTGTTCTCATATTGAAAAATTTACTTTGGTAAAATAAATAAGATCCAGCCCTTGCTCATATTGCTGCAAGAAAAAATAATTTTGCAGAAGTAGGGCAGCCCAGGGCAGGAGTCAGCTCTCACTTGTCCATGAACTGAACTGTAGAAAGCAGTAGGAAAGAGTACCTTTACAATGGGGGGGAAAAAAAAAAAGAAAAAAAAAGAAAAAATAGTTCTAGATTACAGATATTCAGCACAGTTCACTCTGAGCATTTTTTGTGCTATTACTGTTACAGCAACCAGGAGACTTTTATCAGTTTTGCAGAGGGCAGGCACACAAGGCTCCTGTTCTAGACACTGCTATTGGATATACCGACAGGAGAATAAAAATGAGTTTCAATAGGAAATGGGTAGTATAAAAAAAGGATAAACAACAACTCCAGTATGACCATAAATTTCCCATGGTCACTTAACTTCAGCAGTAGTGACTCACTCAGATTTTAATATACTGTTTTACAGCCACAAAGGAGAATTCACTCAATTGTGTAGATGCCACCTCTTTTTTCAGTTCTCGAATTATGAGAAGCTGCCTTTGAAATTCCAGGGGTATGGGTTTTGCCTGAAAAAGCAGAGTTTGATGCTTACAGAAAGGGTAATTTTATGCTTTTACAAAAAAAAAAAATATTTTAAGCTACAGCAGGAAATTGCAAGCAACTAATGTAAACTGGACACTTGACAATCACTAGAAAATATTTACACTAATATAACTATAACTGCCCAAAGGAAACAAACAAATGCCAGAAACACAACTTAAGTTGATGGAATGAGAAATAAACACAAGAATAATGGATGGGTTCAGCCCAAAACCTTCGTCCATATATGTGGAGCAGTCCCTTCTCCTCCAGTGCTGCTCCAGCATCCCCATCTCCCTGGTCCTGCCCGACAGACTCCACTGCAGATGTGCCCTGGGATGTGTGAGTGCCTTCATTTAAGCCGTTGTAAACCTCAAAGTTTGGCCCCAGGTTGCCCCACGGGAAGTTTAGATTATATAGTAAGAAAAATTTCTTCACAGAAAGGGTGGTCAGGCATTGAAACAGCTGCCTAGGGAAGCAGGGGAATTGCTATCCCTGGAAATGTTGAAAAGGTGTATGGAACCTGGGAACATGGTTTAGTGCTGGGTTAATGGTTGGACTCAATCTCAGAGGTCTTTCCCAACCATAACAATTTTGTGATTCCATGATTCTAAAGCATTTTCTCATTTGAGGAGGTGATGATGGAGCCCAGGAGAGAGAAGCAGCTCACGGGGACATCATAGGAGCTTGGCTTCCCTAAACACTATGGAAATTAGAAACATTCTTAAGTCCATAAAATTCTCAATTTGGAGCAACTGCAAACCCAGTTCTGCTTTGTTGTTTCCACATGGCTGCACTGATGGTGCTGGAGAATCACAGAGTGGGCCAGGTCGGAAGGGACTTCCGTGGGTCATCTGGTCCAAACCCCTACCCAAGCAGGGTCATCCCAGAGCACATAGCACAGGACTATGTTCAGACATAACAGTGAGGGAGACTCCACACCCTCTCTGGACAATCGGTTCCAGGGCTCAGTCACTGCACACTGAAGTCCTCCCTCATGTTCAGGTGGACCTTCCTGTGCATCAGTTTCTGTCCACTGCCTTATTCTATTACTTGGTACCACCAAGAAGAGCCTGGCTCCATCCTCCTGACAATCTCCTTTCAGATATTTACGTATATTTATGCTTGTGTACATTGAAATCACACATTTTATGGGGCCAAAATACTAGTACTATCCCTGAATCAATCTGCACAAACCCTGAGGGCTTCATTTGCACCCAAAAACCAAACCCGAACCTTGTTTAATGGGTGTTTAAGCAGAATCACTGTGACAACCTAAGAAATGGCTGAGAGACACTTTATTCCTGAAGTGTGGCTGCACCATGGCAGCAGCTCCTGGCCGGAGTTAAGGACGTGATAAACACTCATGCTGAGTGCAGCACAGACCAGCATTGTCTCTGGTTTTAGCCTTTGTTGACAGTGGATGAAATCCAGATTTGGAGCTGTGCGTACAGAAACTGCAGCTCGCTTTTGGAGCCTGAGCCATTGTACTCTGCATTTAGTTGGGAACCCTGCTAGTGGAAGGCATGGCAGCATAACAGAGGGGACACGAGCACCGAGCCACCACTCTGGACTCATCCCACATCCCAGCACAGTCCAGCCAGCAATCCTGAAATACCCAAACATCAGGCCAAGTGCGGCTTTGTTTCGCTTGTGGGAGCTTCATGCCACAAACTTGCCTAATTTTACTCCGTGTTTTTGGTCTGCTGTCTTGTTCTGGAAACTTTGCAGAAGCTGTTGTGTCTCAGATATGCACTTTGCAAAACAGAGGAATTTCCACCTTGTCCAGTGAAAGGCAGAGCCCTTTCAGCAAGTCCCTCGGACATCGTGGCCATGCGCACAGAGCAAGAGCCAGCAGAAGAAATTAATTCAGCACATAAGGAACAAAGGATATCAGGACTGCCAAAAGAAATATTAACTTTTCTCAAATGTAAGCATGTTTGACATTAGTTCAACCATATTAATTTGCATACAATGCACATCTTGCACAAAATTGGGTGAACTAATGACAAAGTGGGTAATTTCACACAGCAAACAATGTCAGGGCACAAAAGTTAGTTTTTCATCATAAAACTTCAAGTATTTGAGTCCCCACAAAGCAAACAAAACAGGATCAAACAAGCCTAGACCGCTATCACCTCCCAGCTAATCCCAGATAGAAACCTGTAGCTGCTACCTGTAGAGCACAGGTAGCAGCTCTATCATCCATCTCTCCCCATTCCACCGGCTCAAAATTCCTGAGAATACCACAGCCCATTTGAAAATGCCCAGTATGAAAGATGCTTGACATATTTTCATCTGCATCCCCATTTACAGCAGCCCCAGACTCGCAGTCGTACCGCACTAATCCCCAGTTCAGCCAAACCCAACCTCTGTCTTTGCCGATTACCCCAACCCTGACCTGCCGAGAAGCGAGATTCAATCCTCCCCTGAAATGCTTCCAAGCGAGATTCAAACTGCCAAGAAAAAGTCCACATTCCTCAATTTCTATCACCCTTGGCTATATTCTTTGTTGGCTGAATTATCTTAATAGAAATATGTAAGTACTCGAATGCGACTGCATGTTTACCCCCACCTCTGGAGAGAAACCTGCCTTGCCCTACAGCCATCACACCCCAGGGAGCCCCTTTTCCTCCTGGAGATTTGCAGATTATTCTCACCAAACCAGCTCTTTTCAACCCGGCAGCAGAGACCATTCAAAACAGCTTTTCTGCATTAAAACAGAAACCTGTTTCTAGACATGATCCACCACTTTCACACAGGTCACTTGAAGTTTGCTCTACATTTTTCTAGAAAGGAGGGAAGATGTTTTCTCTGCTGGACTTTGGACACACTGAGTATCCCAGTACGTGCCCAGAAAAACCTTTTGTAGCCAAAGTCCAAATGGGTCCTCATTTTGACCAAATATTGGTAACACTCCTCTGTTTCTCTCTCCTCCTTCAAACTCCTTGGACAAAGATGCTGAAGGAAAAGAGCCCAACTCTTTTTGCCAAGGGATGCACAGAATCCCTCCGTGCTTCCTAACACAGATGGTTTCCGAGAAAAAGTCACGTACAAACAACATCTGCAAAACTACTATAAGACTTAGACCTCCACAGCACCCTAAACAGCTGTCTGCCACAGAATAAACAAATATTTTTCTTGTTTTATGTCTAGAAGCACATTTTATCACAGAGATCTACAGTGGTGGCTTCTGGGAGGGAGGAGTAGTGTTGGGGAGATGGGGAGGGAGTTGGGACAATGTCCGACTGAGAAAAGCAGTAGCTCCTGTGTGTCCCAAATTGTGCTTTTGGCTCTAAACAAAACTTACTTTTTAAAGGTGGAGAAGACTATTTAATAATTAAAAAACAAATCCTGATGATTGTCACATAAATTTAAAGTACCAGGGGGGAATTGGGGCTGCCTGGTAAAGAAAAATGTCATTTCCAAATACTTTCTTTAAGTTTTCACTCGCTCCACAATAAAATGACTGGTTTTTAAATTCAAACATCCCAACCCTTCGTATAAAGATCCCAATTCCACTAACTGCAGGGGCACAGGTCACTGCAGCTGTGGAGTGCTCATCACAACAGGGATTTCTTCACGCCCTGGACAAAGGGTTCATACCAAAAGAACTGGCAGCATCTCTATTAAAATGAAATGTTCTCCTTCCCTTTTTTGTGCCACACGCAAGCTCCCCCACTAAGTTTCAAATTGTTTTTTAATCTAGTTATAAAATCATCTTTTTTATCTTAGAAAAAAAGTTATTTGTTTATGATTTCTTTTAGAGCAAATATAAGAGGTCAAATAAATTCCAGATGACATCCAGACCCTTCTGTATTTGAAATTTTTTGTCTTTTCTTTTGAAATTCACAGAAAGAAACACGTAAAGATCACAGGAAAATGCAATAATCTTTAAAGCCTTGGATTTTCGTCTTCAGCTTGCAACAGCAGCACTGTCGTGACAAGATCTGTGCTACATAATACCAACTTCTGTTACATGAGATTTAATTATCTTTATTTTTCAATATGGCTCACACTACTCACTAGTTCTTACTGTGCCATGGGCTGAAAATCATATGGTAATAGGAATTGTGTCAGTCATACCCAAAGGTTTTTCCTGTTTAGCAGCCGTGACTATGAGGTTAAGAACTGGGGACGTGGAGAAGCTACAACATACCAGTGGCAATCCCAAGGAGCACATATTTCACTGCTTATAGTCTTAATGCTCACAATTCCTAATTTTAGACCTCTAAGTCTGTCCACAGAAGTGCTGCACACATTTTAACCAAGACTTGATTTCCTGACAATCACCGCAATTCAAATTAACCAGCACAACTCCTGGAAGACGCATTAGGTTGCATCTTTAAGTCTTGACTGGTTTTATCCATGACTTAACCTAAATCACTTGGCAGTACAGGAGCATGGAGGACACTCTCCCTGTCAGGTCTCCTTGACCACAAAGGTCTTTGCCCCATGGCCAACTGACTTTTTAGACTGCACCATGCATTTTAATACAGCAAGACTGAAGCTCAGGATCAAATGCTGGAAGCTTAGAAATAAAATATTAATTAAAAAAACTTTTCCTACTCTGTTGCTCTGCCTGTGAACAGACTACAAAGGCTTTTCCTTGCTCAGAACTGCTGGTTTCCCAGCATTCACAAATTCTGGCCTCAGCTGTAGCTACTTCAAAGGCAACAGATATGGCTCAGAGAGAAAACAAAATTGGAAATAAAAACAATGCTAGCATTTCAGCACAATACTGGTCACTTAGTGAGAAATCCTTGGGAAACTCTGAATTAATTTTAGATTGCTTGAAATTTATGTCCCTGCATCTTTTTGATGCATCCCATTTTCTGCTGTGAATTTCTCCACGATAGCTCTGTCTCCACAATCCCTGAAAATTAAAAAAAAACCAAATCAAACTGTCTTTTCACAGTCAGGCAAAGTATAAGCCAAATAACTTGAATTCCAAGCTTTCATTTTAAGCAAATAGTTGTCAAAATTGTCACTAGCTCAAACCATGTATCAGTTCCAGGGCTCCTTCCAGGGCAAAGGCACGGGCACAGGTAGATATTGGGAATACTGAAATGAGGGTCCCAGGGAGGCTTTTGCAGAGCAGCACCTCTCAGCCCTGTAGGGCTACACACAAGGCTCAGCTCCACCTTCCCTATGCAAATAGGAGCTTAACTTAAAGGGGGCTTGGGTACAGAGCTGGTTTTGTGCCAGTCTTTCTGCACTCTCTAAGGAAAATTTGAGTTGAGTTTCCTTCCCAATCCCTTCTCAATTTTTTTTTTTAATCTCTTAAGAGCAACAATTACAACAGCACACCACAGTCAACACAGGAGCTTCAGATCCATCTTTTTATAAAGCATTCATATGGACAGGCAGGTAAAAGTACACATTTTGGATAATGTGCAATTTTTTTCTTCACTCTGATGAAGTTTGAAACTAATTACATCCATGCCCATCCCTGAAACCAGGGACATAACCAAGGAGCTAAGCTGGTACACCTTCCACATCTTTCATATGATTAATAGCCCCAAGCTAATAAAGTCAACAGCAGAAGACTGAAGATGAGTCTTAGATCACACAGTCATGTATTTATTGTCTCCTCAAGGGATGCTTCTCAGCAGCCTCAGATGCTCCCTCCTGGGTTGTACAAAGGACAGACAAACCCTCTCCCGTGGGCACTGGGTGTTCTGGTTCCACCCAGCTGGGTGGGAGAGCAGATGATGCCTCAGGGCATGGTCCAGGAAAGGGAAGGGAGGAATACTGGGAGCTATCACGAACACAGTTTAAGGATGTAGCTCTTAAAGTTTGCCAGATTCCTCCATAATTGCATGCAGCAGGTAAAGCTGATAGAGTCAAATAACTGCAAAGATTAATTTCCTGCTCTGTGGTGGAGACTGTGCTGACTGGCCAGGTTTAGGGAAACAATGAGCACGTCAGCTAGATCATAAATTGGTTTAAATGCAAGAAAAATTATCTGTTGGCTGGCAGGGCTTAATGCACAACAAGCTGTGTGGTGCGGACACAAATTAATCACACCCCAAAATGGACAGCTCAAAGCCTTGCAGAATGTCTGCATACACGCAGGCATAACGAAAAACTGAGATTTCATCAAACTGGATGAATAACCTGGAGCACAAGGCATCATTCTTGAGTATTTCCCTGCTGAGCAATTTAAATAGGTAAATGGTATTTTCATTGCTGTTATGATGAAAGCCATTAACTTCAGCTTGCAGTTCCTAAAGAGGAGATTGATGGCAGGGAATCAAGAAGCACACGAGTTCAAATGAGACAAGATTAGGTGCCAAAGCCTGAATTTCAGTATCTTTCTTGACTTACATTTTATGACAGTTAAACCAGCAATAACCAATCAATTCTTTGTTTCACTTGGAGAATTACCATTTCAATTCCTTTCTCATGTTGGGACAGCTCTCTCTTCCAGTGCTATGTGGTCACAGCCACTAATCCTGCCTCAGAGTTCTCCAGAACATTCACCAAGACCATATTACTGCATTATTCCTTGGATCACGGCATTTTTAATCTGCCTCTGAACATACTGTAGAATGCAGAGATTAAATTAGTGTTTAATCATTGCTACTTACAGAACTTGCTTTATTCTTAGCCACTCATATTTGACCACAGTAGAAAGCATTAACTGTGCCAAATGAATATTTTACTTAAAAAAATAAAGATACTTATAAATAACTTAACAGACTCAATTTTCAAAGGTTAAATCTAGCATTTAATATAATATTCTTGGAATTTCCATAGATCTTTTCATGGAAAGAGATCAAAGAACATTTATATAATATTGTTATTCATATTTTACATATAGGGAATGCAACTCCTAAATGTGTGAGATGTTTACCCAATAATAGCAGTTATAGCCAGGAATAATGTCAAGTTTTTTTTATTTTCACTTCAAAAGAAAACTCTCATCCTGGGAACCAGCTGGAATGCTTGCACTGCTCTGTTCATCTATCTACATGTTCTATTGCTGGGTAACTTTAATAATCACTTATTTAACTAATCTATTCCCTTCCAACTAAATTCTAGACACAAAAAAACCTTGAAAGCAAGCAAATTACTAATTTTCAGTCAATCTTCTGCAAATACCTTTGCTTTTTACACTCTAATCTGATTGCTGAAAACTAAGGGCAATGATTTATGAATAAACACCAAAACTATGCCGTGCTTTTATTTTTCAATCCTGTATGTGAAATGACTCTGTATCATTTTGCTGATTTGTCAGTGTCATGACACTGCTTCTGACATTCAAAGCATCCATAAAAGGCCAACATTGTTTTAGGTGGCACTTCTGTCATAGGAAACTGAGACGACCACCATTGCCTTGTCCAAAGCACAGAGGCCCAGGCACCAGACAAAGTAGGAGTGCTTCCCAGTGAATTTTTTGACTTAAAAAGTAAATAGCCAGGAATGCAACACCAGTATTTGCATTTTCCAATCAAAAACAGTATTAAGTTGAAAGCGTTCTCAAGTTTGTGGAAAATGTTTTCCCTCCTTTCTTTTAAAATAAAAAGTGTCCAAGGCAGACAACCTATTTATGAAGGCATCCTGCTCTTCACTATGTGGATGTGCAAGATCTCAGCAAATATCAACAACGTTCCAGGAGAGATATGAGCCACAAGTGACCATGGTTCAACATCCTACCAGCTCCAGCCGTGTCTTTGTGCTGGATGATTTAGATTTCCCAGAGGAAGAAAGACCAGGGCAGATGTGATGAACATCATATTTACCCATCCCCATCGGTCTTACTTCCTCCAGCAAATCTAAGATACTTTACTGAGCTCTTTTCCAGACCCATTGAACACCCTTAGAAAAAGCAGTCTTCAGAGAGAAAACTGAATTTTCTCTCCCACCTTACAGTACTGATTCTGAAGGAAATGTATCCATTTTGACTAAAAATCCAAGCAGCACATGGGCTGTTTTAGAGCATTTTCATAAGATGACCACATTGAATTGATTTCTGGCATTAAGGCCCCAAAAGCTTGAGCAGCAACATGCTTCCACATTCCTTCCTCCCTAGTAACGAAGACGGACGGTGACAAACATCCATTCTGCATGAGGTACACATTAAAAAAAAAGAATTTATCTGGACTTAATCGAAACTTGTCTTCATACCAACATGAAGCGATGTCTTGAGAACAGGGCTCTTTACTAAGTACATTTTTCTTTTTACCTTCAACTGAGTATGGTTTCCTTGCTTTTCAAACACTAGCTTCAAGCCATATGTGTCTCCACATCAGTTTATCTGCTGCTTTCAACTTCTATCAGCCCCTGTTTTTACTCAAACAGGAAAGAATACAGAATGTTCTAGTTAAAGTCTATTTTTGAATATAATAAAGCTATACAAGCCCATTTCCATTTTCTGGTGTCTCCAACAAACAGACTACCCAAGTTCATTAGGACGACAGTTTCTTGGCAATCAAGTCATTTTTCATTGTGTCTATAAGAACTTATTTCATTAATCCTTTGGCTCACTCACAAAACCCCATGCTCAGCACCAAACAAAAGGACCCATGTTTTGTCATCAAGTCCACACCTTGGACATTTTTTATCTCTAGTGTTGCTGGGGATAGTGGAGTGAGGGAAGAAGTCAAGCAAGGGGAGACCTAAGAGTCAACCTAAGCAGGTCTTCAGCCTCACCTTCCTTTGTGCTCTGCCTCATCAATAACCTAATGAGGGATGGGGTTTTGTTTACTAGGTTTGGAGGTTTTTGGGGGGGGGGTTGGCTTGTTTTTTGGGTCGGTTTGAGGGTTTTTTTGGGGGGGGCAAGGGAGTAACACACATGCTTTTAAATTCACCCTATTCTTTAACTATCCCTCTCAGAATCTATTTCAGAAAACAAAGCTGTAATCTGTTACTGAAAGATAAGGAAACAATTCTGGAGCGCTCTCCAACAGTTTCTTCCATGATCTGCACTCTATAATTGCAGAACTGCACGTTTCCATCCTATCAGCAGCCCTGCCTCTGCTATGGGTTTATTTGATGTAGGTTGGGAAAGGCTGAGTGCAAAGGCACCCACGAGCCAGGCTCAGCACAAGGCACCCAGGATGGCAGCGTGGATGGGCTCCTCGGCAGCTCCTTCTGCTGAGCCAGGGGCAAAACAGGGCACAGCTTTTGGCTGAAGCTCAGAGGCACGAGAGTAATGCAAATGACAACTGCTGAATATTAAATAGTGATAAATATGCTCATATTAACCACAGTAAGAGAATTAATGTGGACATGTGCTCACCATACAACCGAGCCTTACAAAAGGGAGCACTCCCTCTCCTAATGTCCACACTGGGCAGGAGCTGGAGCACTGGCTCCTGGCTGGGCATTGAGAAGGCTCTGAGGCTCACACCACCTCAGATATCCTCATCTGGAGATATTCCACTCAACTGGATTTTGTAAACAGTGTCCCTCTGCTGTTCCTGAGGTTTTATACTTAACTTAAAACTTGCAAATCAAATAAAGTGGACCATTCCTCCTCAGGGAACACACTCTGTCCTTGTCTTTCTATCCTGCACAGCAGCACAACTATCCCTCCCTGCCAAACTCACCAGCCCAGTCCACCCTGCTCATCTTGCTGGAGATCTGCATGGTGGACTCACCTCTTTATTACTGCTTTAAGATAATTAATTCATTTCCAGCCACAAAGAGTATGAAATTCAATAAATGCATTTAACTTCTGGTTTCTTTTGGTACCCTCAAGCCCCAGGGACAGACCCAAAGAGCTGGGCTGGGCTGCAGGCTGGGCAGCTCCAAAGCTGTTTTGCTGTGGCTGCTGGCTCTGCCTTCTTACTCCTCACCACCAAGTATTAAGCCAGAAGGATGTGTTGCCTTTGGAAACAAATTTAAGCAGAACATCCAGCTTTAGCACAGGATTGAAGAAAGTTCTCAACCTAACATCCAGGGTACAAACTCTTCTCACATACATGGGAACTCCTCCTTTCAGAATAAAGGACAAAAATCGTGGATAAACCACTGAAAACTGATCTTGCTTCTGCCTCAGTGCCCATTCCCATCAAACAGGGAATGCTGCACACAGGAAAACCTGATCTTAATGTCAATCATCAACCACGACTATGACACACAAAGCCAGGAATGAACTAATCCAACACAGAAGGACAGCAACAAAACGAGGTCCTGCTACATGTTTGCTCAACAGAACATAAGCCAGGAGGGACTTCAAAGCATAACCCTCCTTGCACAACACCGGCAGAGCCCAACCAACACTGTGATGACTCAGAAAATCTTGAGTGACACCATCCCAGTGCTCTGAGGCTGCCCAGGCCGAGAGCAGGGAGGCTGGAAGGTCCCGGCTGGGACAAGGCTGACAGCACCACAGGGCGACATGGAAAACCAAAAAGAGGAATTTGTGCTTATCCTCATGATCTATAGGAAGCAGCAAAGCTCAGTCCTTTTCTTTTTCCTCTGCTAGTACAAGTTCATCTCTAATTTATAATTTCGTAAGTCAGAGGATCTCTAGGAAAAAACTTCTTAAGCAGCTTCTGTAGTATAAATACATTACCTGCTGCTGCTTCCTGCTAGAACACGTATCAGCACAGAACCAGGCAGCACTACTCTTAAGATTTCTTGGAAGAAAGCCTTTATATTCACAAGTATCACCTCATATTGAACAAAATAGACCCATAAAACTGGCCTTTGCAAAGGATATCTGCTGAGACACACATGTCCCATCCTTTCCTGAATCACCAGGCACAGGCAATGAACCCTTTTCAGATGAGGTCTGAGCATCAGTTTTAGACCCATTGCCATGAGGCAACAGAAAGGGGATTAAATTTTCTTCCCTCAAGCTGGGAGGGAAACATCCCTTTCAAAATGTTATTGAAATAATAAAACATTTCAATAACCATACAGCTGTGGAGCAGCAGTGCTACGAGTACACATCACGTTAAACACCCTGCTAGAATTTTACGAGTCTGCTAAAAAACAGAACCCCAAATCCTCTGCAATTCCAAAACACGCAGACACGCACGCAAAGCCCTCCCAGCAACAGCTGGCTTCAAAAAAAAAGGAAAATCACAGTGGTGGAAAACCTCCAGTCAATACCACCAGCACAGCCACACACCCCTTTGCGCTGACGTGCAATCGATGTGTGGCAACAGGCACCAGTGAACAGGGATGTCCACAGCCACCTCCAGTGTCAGAAAGAGGCACAAAATGACAAAATCTCTCAGCTCCACACTCAGAAGGATGCCCTTTTTCTGTTTGTTTTTTGTTTTGTTTTGTTGTTTTTGTTGTTGTTTGTTTGTTTGGGGGTTTTTTGGGGTTTTTTTTGTAAGTGTACCCTAAGAGCAACAGCCACAGCTCTGAGCATTGGGACTCCTGGTGCTACAGGAACCCAGAACCAAAACTTAATCTTCACCCCCAAAGTCCTGCAGCTCCTTGTTTCACAGGTCCATGCAAAAAGAGAGGAAACAGCCCTTCCTCTTCCATTTTAAAAGACATGCAAACCCAAAATTCTCATTAGAACCCATTCCTGTTAGAAAGCGCATTATTATGCAGGAAACTGCCAGTACCTTGGCACTCCTTTCACGGGGAAGAGCTTTTCCAGCAGCTCCACTATGATTTCTGATGCACTTATTGCCACAGGTCCTGACTACTTTCGTGACTTCCCGGGGGAGCACGGCCAGCGAGTCAGGAGCTGAAGATGCCACTGCACATTTGTCTCCCAGCTCAAGGATTTTAAACAAAAGAGAAAGGGTAGTATCCTCAGGATTAACTGCAGCAGGGAGGTCCCTCTTCCAAGCAGGATAGATAGCATTAACACGATTGCCGTGCTTTCTCAAATCGTTTCAGCCAAGTACTTGCAAAATCAGAGCTCAGTCACCCTGGGGTGGAGCAGAAAGGCAACCAGGACCAAGCACTTCGTTTTTGCACAGTCCCCATGCAGAGAAATCCCTCCCCAGACAGAGCCATTCAGCAGCCAAACTGCCTGGAACTTCAGCCTGTTAGGGAGCTGGGAGAAATTGAGCAGAATGGACAAGAGGGTCAAGACCAGGAGCTAATTAAGTTGTTTTCATTGCTTCCAGCCTCAATTCAAGAATTCTGCTTCTTGCAAGTTGAGTGGAGATGCCCCAATAGAAAAGTAGGAGGTCTGGGGGCAGGCAGGGAACTGCTGGTCCCTCCTGAGCAAGGACACCCACCCTCTGTTTGATCTGGAAACCCTCCGGCTTCGCAGTTGCCAAAAGTATTTAAGAAAAGCAAGGGGAGCCTGTGTCTGCAGTTGCATTACAATTTTGTTCTTCAGTGCTGGTTTCATAGAAAAAAGCCGGATTCCTCCCCCACAGCCTCCTGTATTGATCCTGCACAGCTGAGGGGCAGGCAGGAGTGCTGCGGAGACCCGGCGTGCAGGGGAGGAAATGAAAGAAAACCAGAAAAAAACAGATTGTGCTTTTATTCAAGTGAAACGAAAAAAGGGGGGGAAAAAACCAAACCAAACCAAAAAAAAACAGAAAAGAGAAGTTACATATACAAACACACCACACACGTGCACATCTTTTGTTACAAGATATCGGCAGAGTTTGTAGCTACAGTAGTTAAGTCCACAGGACAAAGACATCCATGTCACCATTTTAAATAGGATTTTCAACCTATTAGGCACACAGATGCCTAGATCATGAGCAGAAACCCATCACATAATAAAATCCTCATGGGTTTGGGCAGCGCAGAGCTGTCGCACAAGCACTTGCACACGAAAGTGGCGCCTGCTCACCTGCATGCATAGAGCTTTACACATCACACCTGGAACAGTAATTTATAGACAAAGCAGATATGCCAGTCTCTGCCTTTTCTGTACTCATTCATGCCATAACACCCCCTGAGAAGCAAACAAGCCCCAGCATTGCCTCTAGGCAGAACAGGAAAACACAGACTCAATACGAGACCTGGAGGTAGAAATGATGCTCAGGACAGCAGCACACTTTAGGACTTGGAGTCCAAGCTCCAGGAAAACTCCAGAGATAAAGCAGAATCACAGCAAATTCATTTCCTGGCACAATTTTGAGGGAAAATAACAGCATTTCCTTTCCAGTTTTATTGAAAAGTAAGTTCAAATTCAACAGTAACAAATAAACTAAAGCCATTCATGGCTCTGGAACAACCTGCATCCCCTCTGCCTTTACGAACCTTGAAGCTGTTTGTCTGCTTTGCGAGTGATATGTTTTTACAAAAACAGTGTATTTGTAAAAACAAAAAGAAGAAACACAATGAAACCATGATTTATGGTCCCATAAAGGTTCCAGTTAAAAAAAATCTGTAAAACTTTTGCAGAAACATTACAAAAAAAAAAAAGACAACTGAAGAAGGAAAAGTTTTCTAATGTCTCATTTTCCTCTCAGCTAAGCAAACATTTCTACTGAAAGAATTTATTGAAACATTAGATGTCTTCTTGGCAAAGAAACACAAATTACCCAAAAGTCCATATTTTTCAGGGCCTGTCTGCCTCATTCAGCAGTTGGGTACTAGAAACCTCAACAGATTACTTTGTGAATTGAAAAGCCTGGTTGTTTTCAGTTCTTGTATCTCATGTGAAGCAGAGAACAGAACGGCAAAACAGAGAATTTCCACTAAATTTTGTGGTAGATTGCCTCATCTTGACAAAGAAATAGTTAATATCTCCACAATCCAGACCTCTTAGGTGCAGACTATACTCTGTATCACACAAAATAAACTTGAAGTACCTCTCTGTAGCTGCAGAAACCCTCCTCATTTAGTTTCAACTTATCAGAACACCAGCACACTCCCCGGATTTCAGCATCTGCAGCACTTCAGAGAACACTTAAAACATTTGAAAAATTTTGAGATGAATCACGTTAGAAAATGAGGTACCTTATTTTATATCCCATTTACGAGTCAGTTTATCTTTCCTGAAATTTTGTCAGGTTCCTGTTCTTTCTCCATTATTGAAAACGTGGTAATAATTCACAGTTTATGTGAAATTATTGTTTCAGGTGCTTTTCTTAGCAATCCATTAAACAAAATTAAATGCAATTTTAGAATTAGTTCTTTTAAAAGTCTACATAATTTTCTTTTTCATCCCAATCTTCTCCTATTTTGCATGTCAGTCATCTATGTATAATTCCTTACAGATGGAATATGAAAAGTTAATCTATTTTGATGTAATGAGTGTGAGCAAACAGAGCACAGTTGTTTTCTATTAGCCAACATAATATATAATAGAAGGATAGAACTCATCCCCCTGCACACACATACAAATGACTGTATGGATTAAAAGAGGTGCCACGTGTACACTGTGCAGGACAGCGAACAAGCAGAGAGAGCCACAGGCTCTTTTGTCACCCATAGGTATCTCCACTTTTAAGGTTTTGACAAAGTTTCAAAGAATTTTGAGCCTGGGCAAACATCAAGAATCTCTGTTCATGTTATCCACAACCCTAACTAAAAAAAGTCCCAGACAAACCCCAAACAAAACCTGCCCTCTAGAAAAAACCCAACGACCACCCACCAACACGCACAAGGTACCATTTTTAAATGATCTGGCTCTTGGGCCATGCCCCAGGAGTATTTCACTCCATGTGAGCTTGGCCAACCCTGCACCTCTCATGAACTTTTCCAGAAGGGTTAGGAAAGCCATCAGTGGAAGAAAAGCTCATAGTCACTAAAGTACCAAAATAGCTCACTTATTTTATTAGTGGCATGGAATAACTTCAAGCAGTTGGTTTTTTGTTTGTTTTTTTTTTTTCCCCTTTCTCGTTTAAACTCTTTTATTCATCACTGGCTACCTTCAGGTGAAGGCATTTCTAGTTTCTTCCACTTCAGAAGATATTATTTCTGATTTCCTACATTAACCTTCATGCCAGCAGCTTTGAAAATATAAAAAACAGACCCTGTGTGTATATGTATAGTATCCGGGGAGAAACATCTTGGGCAAAGTCACTGAAATAGCAATAACAAGTCTCCCTTTTTATAGTCTTTGAAGATGTCTAGGCACTAAAAACAGTCCAGCTGCCAAGAAGCAAAATAATTCTTATCTGGAAGAGATGATGCTTTGCCCAGAAAACCACCCTTGTGGTATCCAACTCACTCTGCAGAACCCTGCAGAGAAAAAGAGTAAAGCATAAAAAAAACCCCTTAGTAAACTTTGTTTTAAAAATAGAAATAAAACCCTTCAAAAGGACCTTATCACAAGAAAAATTCACATTCTACTGATGCTGCAGGTTTCTCCACTGCAATGACCATCTTTTATTCCCACAGCAGCCTCCGCAGCAGATGGACGGAACAGCCCTTCCCCCAGGGCAGGAAATGCAGAGCTGGGGCAGGACAACTCTCACCCGAGCACCCTGGCTTCAGGCAACCTTCAGAACAGTCCCACGTCACTGCCACCCCCGTGCTCTGCCCCTGCAGACAGCAAAAGCCTTTAAAGCAGAGACATCACCTTGCAGGAGTGAAGGCAAGGAGCAAAGCCACTGGTTGGGATGGAATCCTGCACTGCTGCCTTGGCCAGTGGCTTCCAAAGCAAATTCTGCGCCTTTTATTGGAACATTCCAGTGGGGAAGGAGGCTGCTGCAAGCTGGGGCTGGCTCCTGGCCAGCCACATCAGCTGTAATCAGATTATACAGTAGTGGCTTCAGAAAGTAGAAGCGTGTTTATTATGAAGCCACTAACCAGACTGACATTAATTTGGTCAAAGCTAAGCTAAAACAATCTCTCAGAATAATTTTCTGATTCAGATCACATTTACTTAGTTGATGTAAGTATTTTTTGCAAATTATGCTTAGGGAATGATAGTGGTTCCAGGCTATTATTTCATTTGAGATTGTAAAAGTCGGTGCCTTTCTGAACAAAATTCCACTTAATTAAATTCTACTAAATAAAACTAAAAAAAAAAAATCAGAGGGCAGATTGTCCATTAGTGGGGGACAGAGCATGTAGAGTGTCGATTTAAATACAGACTTGATATCTATCTCCAAAACAGAGTAGTTTTGGGGTTTTTTGGCAAGAGTTAACATATCCACTCCTTACTTGTAGGTAGAACCTGAACAACACATGAATATTTTTGCCTCCCATCTCCTTCAGATCCACCCTCTGAGGAAAAGCTTCCAAGATGCCTAATGATCACTAAAATGAATAAGGAAAGGGTCCAAGTGTAGAAGTGTAGTAATACAAAAGTGATGTTGATGGAAGAGTATCAACCTAATCCCAAATAATCTCTTTTGGTTTGGCTGCAGATGTCCACCCACACCAACTTGTGCCAGGCAGACACACAGGGTAACTCAGATCCCGCAAACCTGCAGGGATGACGAGCTCAGCACGGGCCAGGTCACTCAGCTCTTTTGCTGTAAGGAGGAAAAACACATCCTGAGTCTCCTCCAGAGCAGTGCTTACACAAATCCTGCCTTTGGACACAAGCCTGGAGGTTCACTTCCCTCCTGACTTTAGGATGGGTATGAAAAGTTAGGGAAGGGAAGGAAGAAGACAAAGTTAAAATAGGGTGAGTCCAAACCCTTCACTAGGATCCTTCCAAGTGATCACAGCCTGTCCCCATTCAGCTCTGCTCTTCTCCAGCCTTCAGCAAGCCATGCCACAGGGCTCAGTCCCATTTTCCTGCTGTAGTAATTTGATTTTCTTACTTTCTAAAAGGTTTTTTAGTGGCTATCTTGAGCAGAATAATAAATGTGCAAGCAATACATGGGATGATGCATCTTCTTCAAGTGGCAGATGGGAAAACTCACATGTGTGGTTGGGAATAGCTACACAAAATTCTGGCCAGAGGAATTTCCTCCAGCCCATTTAAAGAGTCCCCTGCAACCTCAGCTGGACACCGTTTATGCATTTATTTTCTAAGTCAACACAGACTTAAATAGTCCCAAGTTACATTTCAGTAGCAGCCCAGTGGCTTCCATGCTGCTCACTCACAGCCTGCACAGTGCGGTAGGGTGGAGAGCAGTGCTACAGGGAGCACATCAGCGGCTGAAACCCGACTCCACAGACCCCCTTCTCAAGTTCCTACATGGACTGAGGTTTAAAACCAGCACATGCTGAACTGGAACACCTACAACTCACATTAGACCCACTCTCTCTCCTCACACCCCTGTGTTTTCTAAGCAGTACCTGCCCTGTTTGCACAAAAAAAGCCCTGAGCCAGATGCACGCAGCTGGAACTGCCCACCCTGGAATCAGGGTTTCCCAACCAGAGATTCTGCTTTTAAGATCTGGCATGTAAACTGAGTGGCTGCTGCCTGCAGGGAGATGTGAGTGTAATTCTTTGGTCCTCCTTCTACAAGAATTTCTGTGTTTAATTTCAGAGCATTAACCTATACATCAGAGAGGCTACACATGCTTTAGGGTGCTGCATAGGAAGGTGCTGCTTGGGTAGGGATTTATCCATTTAGGATATAGTTATATAAAACCACTCTGTTATAAGGCTATTAGTGTCCAGCTCCTGCAGGCTTTGTAACTCAAAATTTAATAGAAGTTGAGAGCAAACCACATAGTCCACAGGGCTTATTATTAACACAGCTCCGATGGCATCCCTGAATAGAAAACAGAATACAAAATTGCAACGAAAAACTACAAAAGCCACAAAAGCAAAGCTTACTATCATGTATCAGGCGTCAAATAAGGAAAAATCTGACCTGGAGTTGTAAGGAGAATGGATGTCCCAGAGCTAGTTAGGGAGGAGGGCTGCTCCCAGCACTTCTTCCAGCTCTGAAGTTTACAGATGAATTTAAGTCCAGACTGGGCCAAGAAAACCAACCACCAAAAAAACCAACCAATCTCA
>VYZQ01027534.1:20261-40344 GCA_013400655.1 Mystacornis crossleyi | reverse complement strand
CATGTGAGGCTTCTAAGTAATCTGATTAGGAAAAAAAAAAAAAAACCACAAAAAAAACCCACAAAAAAACCCCCACACCAAAACCAAAACCAAAACAACCAACACCCCAAACCAACCAAACAATAAAAAAAATGCCAAAACCCACCAAAGGACATGAGTAAATCACCTGCTAGGGACCAGACTTGTCTCCAGAACAATTCCCCAGCAGCATAAGTCACAGGCCATGGCTGGAGCAGAAAACCTAGTAAACCAAGATCATTTGGTCTGTTATGGAAGAGCAGCTCCACTTTTGGAAAGTACTTTTAGATGGATACTTCTTTCTGGGCCCATTAAGATGGTAACTGAAGTGGAATAAATCTTTACTGACAAGAGTTTATTACAAGCTTAGAAACGCCCACTGGATTTCTCAAGCTGCAGAGTGAAAGCCCTTGGAAAACAGGAAAGCAAAGTCTTCCTGCTTATCTTGGTAGAGAGAAAATCACACTGATTTCCTGCAAATCATTCCAGCAGATTGAAAAATAGATAACAGTACAGCTAGTAACAAAATAGAAACTAAAGCAAACACCGGGCTTCAGACAACTCCATCTGCAAGGTCTACAGTAAAATTCCCAGGTTCATTATGGAAAATGGGAATGGTACCCCAGAGATTTGGGTGGTCAGGTGCTGGGCTTGCCTGCCATGCCCTAGTTGCTGCATGTGACATCTGGTAAGGAGATACCAGGGATCATAATATAGTTTTAATTCCGACCAATGTGACAGCAAGGGCTCAACTCTTCTGCAAAGGAGAGTGAAGGTCCCCTGTGGAGTTTGATGCCAGGAAACCTCAAACTGCAAAGATCTTTTTCCAAAGGAAAAGTGAATAATCTGGTATCACAAAGGGGGCTGGGGGTGGGGGAAGAATAACAAATCAGGAGGGGAAAATGTACTGAAGTATTTACACAGCTGGTTTTTCAAGACAGTGGTCTTAAGATGGGCTGTTTTTCAGCCACATAGCTAAAAAACGTAGTCTTAATCCATAGGCAGCATTTCCACTGCTGTGACAGAAATCAGCTCAGTAAAACCTCTGCATAGGCCATATGTGACTTTGCTAGCCCTGTTTCAAACCCAGGTGTCTTCAGGAAAACAAGACACTGTCGTCAACCTAATGTTTGCAGCTATTTTCTGGAAAGAACACGTCTACAGGTTGCTTCAAATTATTTTCACACATCCTCCTCAAGAAACAACCAAATTAAAAAAAAAAATTCCTTAAAAAATAATCAGTATGATTTGCTAACTGTGAAGGTACTAAAATAATTCAAAATTACTGAACTATTCAAGCGCAAGATAACACTGAAAATGCGAAGCGCTGAAGTAATAAACTCACATCTGACTTTGCTTTTGTTCTCTACAAATTAACATCAGCACAATCTCTGCCTGAGGGGCATAGAAACACCACGGCATCTTCACAGTGCCTGGACACAGCACACACACATCAGCTTCATTTCCAAGAGAGACCTTTGGATCCACAACTGCTTTCTCACACTTCCCACATGTACCTTTCAAACTGTTATCATGAAACAATGAAACTAAGCCAGTTAAGGTCCAGAGAGAAGTCTGGCCTGGTGTTGCCTTCTGAAGGTGGCTTTCAGCTGAATCTTGTATTCCTACTTCTATTGCTTACCCAGTGGGAGCCAGAGAGGAACAGGACACTGGAGGTTCAGCCTTGGCCAAAGGACCAGAAGAGGCTTAGCCTCGACAAACCAAGACAGATGGGACAGATTGCCATCTACAAACACAGCATAAGGGAGGTACGCCCAGTTTTGTTTCCAAAAAGTTGTTTAAACTATACAGCAGTGTTGGCATAAGAATATTAAACTGACCAGGAAATAGATGATGTTAAAAATTAGGAGTTTTGCAAGCAACAGAAGATCTGGAGTAGCTTTTGGACAGATGAGTCAAGACAAAAAAAAAGAAGTGGTTTCAAAACAGAGCTTCGCTGATTTAAACCAAGGATTAAACAAATGTGATTGCTTGCTGGGAAGTGTTCTGAGGAGTTCAATCACCCCTGTGCAGTTTCCACCTTCCTAGAGCATCTCTGAATGACACAGAGGGAGATGAACCACCAAGTTCCCCGCGGGGAATCTCTTGGAATAGACTTGACAACGCACAGTCCCCAGCTCCGAGCTGTATCAGAGCCCCGACTCCCATGGTGGTTACCCTTCACGTGTTCCTGTGTCAGCACAGGAACTGTCTGGCTGCTCAGCCACGGCTTTTGCTGGATATCTTATTTAAGTGTTAGCTGACATCAGCTATTCGAGTGGGCTCCAAACCTGCTCCCATCGGACCACTGAAGGCAAGCAGAATACGTCAGCGCGCAGCTACTGCAGCAGGAGGATGCTGACAGCACACTGACACAGCCGCCTGCAGCAGGAGCTCCACGGGACAGATACCACCCGAAGGATCTTCGGGATACTTAGAGGGATCTCTCTATAGGAGCTTCTTGTTCTCTCCCTTACAGATCAGGCCAAAAGGGCTTTTTGTACCTAAAGCCCTTTCCATCCTGTGCATGTGCCCATGCAGAGTTTCTTAAAGGTCACTGCTCTTTCTGCACTGCAGTTTAATGTCAGAGATGCCTGTCAAACCGAGGATTTGCCTCTGTTTGAAGGACATGCTTACAACAACACGTGGCTGATTTTTCCAAGAGATTACAACTGCACATCTCGAAAACAAACCACAAGGGGAAGCAAATGAGGTGTAATACAGAAGGAATACTCAGGCATCCCATATTCTAGGTCTCATCACTAAACCGATTTGTCATTTTATAAAATATTTTCTTTTAAATAAACTTGCTAAAGATAAAACCAGCAATCTGTTCCAATTTCTTTCTGGTATTTCATTACTTCAGTGGTTTGGGGTAAGAGTACGCAAAATACTCTGATTCTAAAGCAAATTTTCTTTTCTTTCCCCAGGCCTCTTAGCATACTTTCAGGCTTGAATCACAAACACAATATAAATCACTTGAAAAAAGTCAGAGATGTTTTAAAATAACATGAAACAGTAATGTATTTGTTTTTTTAAGCACGTGTTATCATTTGGAGCTGAAGTACATGACAGTAGCGATTTAAACAAAGTAAAAGGAACAGATATTTTTATTTTATGCATGTCCACTAACTCATTAGTATAAGATGAATAGATTTTTAACGTATGGTGTAATGGGATCGTTTGTTAGTTTTTTGAACCCTGTTGAAAAGTTTATCGAAGCAGCTATGGAAAGTTCAAGTTCTTGTAAATGGAAGGAACAGTACTCAAAAGTTTAAGATAATGTATCAGTGCTTTAATAAGCCTTCCCCTGAAAATGCTGATTAGAGCAGGCGATTATTTCTTTCACAGTTTAAAACTTTTACATTGCTACATAAATGTTGATACAGTGCCAAGAGCAGGATAGAATGTAATTTTTGGTTTAACCATTTCAAAATAGTGATTTTAGTTTCCACAGACTAAACACAAAGTTTTCAACAGATTTCTAAGTTGCCTTAATTTCAGCTTAAAATCAGTACACTACCTAAGAGACAAAGAAAACTCTGTCTTTAAGTTTGGATTTCATTTCCCGGTTTTTTTTTTTTGTCATACAGAAGGGGAAAGTCACCAAAATCACCCTCTCAGAGCCATAGGCTTCACTCCAGCAAACACTTTATTAAGCCAGCAAGGGCAGACGTATACTGGGGGAATGGGACTTCACTGAAAAAAATTGCAGAACTGGATTTATCTCGAGTTGGAAGGTTTTGATGTGGAAGGACAGTATTTGTAGGCAAGGATTACTGATTAAGTAACTTCATGATCTTGGAAAGACCATTAGAGTAAAGTACAGAATGAAGTATTTGTCTCCTGGACACACACAACATTAAACACGCTAAATACACAGCTGACAGTAAAGAACTGTCCTCAGACAGAGTTCAGTGGTACAAGCCAACTCCTACAGAGGGCAGCTGTATCACTATACAGAATCCTGCCCCAACTTGTGCGCAGAGGATAAGAACTTCTGGATATTCTTTTGTTGTTTCCGCAATGTTAAATAAGCATCAGGGATTTTGTTGCTTCTAAAACACATAAAGCCCATTTTAACTGAACCTGAGTAACATCTTTGTGAGCTGCTCAGCTGAGGGCTGGAGGGAAGAGGAGCTGCTGATCCAGCCAGTACCACATCCACCCACAACCCCCCTCTACAATACCCCATATGGCCAAAAAATAGTGAGAAGATGGACTTGGTCATCTTGTATAAGTCAGAGCTCTGCTGATTTACGCCAGCACAGGATCTGGATTAATCATCACAACCTGCCCATGCTTATTTTTACATTGTGCAAAATGAAGATGAAAGGATGGAAAACAAAATCCCCTAAGGACAAAATGCAGCTGGAAGAACATGCGTGATACCCATGGTAATGCATGGAAACATCTGGACAAGATGGGAAGGAGTCCGAAGTTTTCTCCCTCCGCATTAATGGGAACACACTGAAACCTGACAGTGGCTCTATCCTATGGAAATACCACGGCTCTGGTCATCCAGGCAGCCAGCCTTGAAAGTATGACATCACCATCAGAAGCGGGGGAAAAATGACTCCACTCTTTCTGCTTTCCATTGAAATAAAACAGTTTGCAACAAAAGGCAAGCGCATGCATGCGTTTCTCTCAGTGTGTTTCCAATCACAGCAGTGTGTTTAAGTAGTCAGGCTGCATCCAAGCCTTAAAGCTCAACAGTGCAGGGAGGGCAGATGACATCCTGATGGCAAACACGGCTGTGTAAATCATCTCCAAATGACAGTGTCATACACGGAGAGCTGCTTAATTTGGGATGTGCCAAACGGTGCTTTTCCTCATCTGGCATCAGCTATACATCAGCCAACAATTCCTTCGGGGATTGTAATTCTTGCCATAGACAAATGCACAACAGATGTTAAGAAAATAAAGTCTCCATCGAGGTAGCACAGCAGCCACTTCTGAAGTCAGCAGCAAACTTGCAAACAGCCGCAAGCCCCTCTCAGGCAGCTGGCTCCCAACCGTCAGCATTGCCTGGCAGCCACTGGGCAAGAGGATGAGGTGAGACAGGTAAATGACCAAAAATTCAGACCCTGTACAGCTCAAAGCTCCTGTTTCTGATTCAGGGTTTCCAGAATGCCACATGTTAGAAGTGTACAAATGCTAGTCAATTTTCTAGTCCACATTTCCCACCAAATGACACAGGACCATTTTCTTCCCATACTCTCTTAGGAGATGCTTTGCCAAGTTTAAAGCTACAGGCAGCATTACCAACAGGGTTAAATATAATATGCTTTATGCTGCTGTGTTATTAATATGCTTCAACAGAGGGGTAAACCAGATTCCTTATTTTGAGTGAGCAACATCTTTATGATTTCAGCATGAACAGACTTGGTACTTTAGCATCTTAGGCCAGTTTGTGCATTTTGTCAGAGTTCTGTGCTTTGCAGCCTCTGCACCTTGTAATAAAGAAATCAGCACTGTGAAACCAGTCTCCTTATTCCCATATTTACACGTATCCATATGCCCAGTCCTTTGAGGACATGCGCGCTTTCATGTAAATAATCTCAATATTCCATACCTATGCAGGAGACAGTCCCCATATGCTAAAAAAACCAAGAAGGAGCAGTGATTTTTAAGGATGGTTGTTCCATATTGATACATTTTCTGTGTTACTTCAGAAAAAATATGCAAAAATTTTGTGAACTACTGAGAGACTTTTCCTGTCTCTTACATATACAATTTAATGTCTTGGATAGAGACATGAGACGCTGAGCAAGGTACAAACACTAGCAAGGGAAAACAGTGCTCAAACCCACCAGCCCCACACGGCAGTCACCGGCACAGTCACAGCCCAGGGCCAGGCACATGCCTTATCCAGGCACAGCTGTGATGACAGAGGGAGAGTGATGACAGAAGACCACAGGCTGCACAGGAAGAAGGGACACCAGTACAGTCCCTGAGACCTGCACAGAACATCCAACCTGGGAAACTTCAGGTGACAGACTGAACTTGTAACTGAGCCCAAAGGAGCCAGAAGGGCTCAGTGACAGCCAGTGGCCTCAGGGACCACCTCAAGGGCGAGATGCATTTCAAGAAGATATTTTTTGTGAATGGTATTTAAGGTAGAAATTCATGTTAACAGACTTGTAGATCAGAAGAATTATCTAATCCAGCATGCTCTGTGTCAAGAGACAGATATGAGAAGCTGTAAAAGCATTACAGGTAGATGACACAGACTCACAAGGCACATTCAGGAGTCAGCCACCTTTTGAATTTCAGAGGGAACTTCTCCACAGATCTTTCAAGATCCTTGGGAGTGCCCTACAGAATGTCTTGCTCCTCAACCACAACATAGCACATGGTTTAGGTCTTCCAAAAGGCCAAGACTTGCTGTTACAGTTAATATTTTTCATCACTTCAAAGCTTGGACTGAGATTCACTGGCCTCTCAGAAGCCTGCTGTCTTTGGCATCCCCCAAAATTGAGGAAACATCAGAGTTTGGCTATTTTTGCCGCTGGCTTTCCAATCTAACATTAACAGCCAGTGGCCACAAACTATACCCTGCAGCTCTTACTCAATCCCATGGAAAGTTTGCTGGAAGAAGGGATGAGTAAAGGTTACAGCATAGTTGTCTTATTATTATTAAGGACACACAACAGCTGTATGTCCAAGCTTGGTATTTTTACAAGCCAAAGAGCAATCACGCTTTTCTAAACCTTGGCATGTCTTCAGCTCGCTGTGCAAAAGTTCCTGGGGGCATGAGTCATCTTACAAACCCATAAAAATCTAATTATGGCTAATGATCATCCTTTTGTTTACACTGTATGTAAAATGCTAACTGCTTCTGATACTCCCTGCAGGGGCAAGATTTACCATCAATCTTGAAGTAATTTCTGTCACACCAACAGACTAAAAATGGCCCATTTAAGATAGAACAGAATCTGCACCACACGCAAAAGGTTTTGAGTTATTTGCCAAAAAGTTGATTTCTCTCATGAAGCTACTGAAACATTGTGCGCTCTAGAGCTGCTCTTAAATTTACAAAAAAGTTCAGAAAACCACATAATTCAACTAAGTTCCAGTTTAAAGAAAGCAAAGTAGGGCAGATCCTCTCCCAGGCTGCATGGCAGCCCACCAGCTTCAGGCCACACAAGGGAACTGGTTTTCTGCTCTTACACAGACCTGAGCAGTGCTGAAGGAGCATCTGGATAGACTCAGCTAGAGGACAAAGATTTCAGTAATCAGGGTCACAGCCACCCCACGGCCCTCTGGAGAAAAAGGCTGGAGAACTGATCCTATGGGACCACTGCTGACGGGCCCTGTGAAGCAGATCACACCGACCCACTGCAATGGGGAAAGGAGAAGACACCCAATTTCCCCCTCACAGAAACTCATTGCAGCTCTTTGATGTGTTTCAGTGGCTGCACGACACTTAACCAAAATCACATCAGGAACTCTTTGCCCTATAAAGAAATCATTTGCTGGTCTAAACTGAACCGCAGGGAAGGGCAAAACACCAAATAAGGAGGCTACTGGCAAAGGGGTTTATATTTCTCCCTTTTTCAGGGACAGGTGGATTTCTTTAACTTTTTTTTAGTTTAAACTAATTTCAAATCTGCTTGCACAGCTCTTATAGGAAATAACATTCTCCTGCAAGCTTGGTCTAGCTTAAATCTGAACAACTCTCAGAGAATCTGCCAACATGACAGTTCTTGGAAAGCTGAACAAGTGCAGATGAATGTGAGATTTCTAAAAAGAATTCCATCAGATCTACGTACTGCTCATAAAACAAGCCCAGTAGCTGGCAAATGCAGCAAACTTTCAAGGTTAGACTGGGATGGGAGGAATTGGGCTTTCTTCTCGGTGGCGGTTTACCTTCAAGCTGCTTTTTCACACTCCAGAATTACAGGTACCATGGAACAGGAGGTGTGGGTGCTTTCCCCAGAGCTGCCCAAAGCAGTGGAAGATCGGCTCATGCGCTTGCTCGTGCTCACAAGCCATGCCATGGCATCCCAGATATTGAAATCACATTATCAGCAAGCATCTAAGTGGGGGCAGAAGGGACAATTTATCCCCACAGAAATGTTAGTCTAAAATAAGCACCCTCAACAAGCGATCCCGTTGTTTGCAGTCATAAATACCAGCTGAGCTAAGCCAAGCCCTTGAACAACAGGCCTGGTTTTATTGCTCCCACTCCCACTTATTGAGAAATAAGAACTGGTTCTGTTCTCTTCACTGTTAGGCTGGGAATTCAAATAGCTGTTGTTCAAACAATAATCAAACTGGGAACAACTTCCATAATGACGCTGGCTGGACTGGCCCTGACACAGAAAGCACGAGGCAAAGTTGGTGAAGAACCTGGTCTTTGACACACACATCTGTGATACTGGTACATCCAAGGCAAGGCTCCTCCCAGACCCCGACCCCAGCTGCCCTCCAGGACCATGGCAGAGGCCAGTTGAGAAAGTTCCCCACTCTCTGCCCCTTCCTTCCCTCCTCCCACTCTGCTGTCCCCCATCACACACACCTATGCACAGGCACCAGGGCAAGCAATGAGCTAAGAAACAAATGCAAGACTTAATTACAAATCAGGAATAAAACATTCCAATGAGATGTGGTTATAAAATAAACAAATCTAATGCTATCTCTGCATGAAAGAATAAAGACTTGCAAGGTGTTACCAGAGGTTGCAAAAATTCAAGTAAAAACAAGATCCTGAAAAGCCGTATTTCTCTTCCCAAAATATTTTTATAAGGAGGAGAAAAACCAAACCAAACAAGAAAGATGATCCTATGAGTATTAAACTTCTGGCACTGTACCATAAATTTCTCCAAAGGGTTTCTTAGCGCATCTTAGCAATTCATAGAGGAAGTGATCCTCTGGCAAAAACACCCAGTTGTCTGGGCTTTGAAGTTGTGGAGGTTTCTTAACAATGTCTGTATGACACTTACCCTGATGCCCTGCCTCTGAACACCAGCTTCTGACCTTTCTTCCTTAGAAAGACTTCCCAGCTCCCAGCACTGTCTTACAGGACACAATTTTCTGTGCTTTCAATATTCCAATCTCTAAGGCTTCAAAAGGGGAAGGGAAGCACTAATCCACTGGCCTTTTACCAGCCTTACATATTGATCGTGGTCGATACCCTGCTGTCTGTAAAATAAAAATAGAGTGTACTAGTCAGACATGAAATATCTCAGTGCCCTGATAGGAATAAATCACTGTAGAATTATGTTTCCCTTTGGGTTTTCAACTATCAGTTTTGAAGAGTCTTTTGGTCTCTTGCAAGTTTCAAATGACACCATAAGACCAAATTTTCTTCACAAGAGATTGTATTTAACCTAGGTACTAACCCTGTACTTTGGGACCAGTGAAGTTTAACAGATTCCATTGTTTCTACATAAAAACAAATGAGGAATTAAGTCCTGTAACTACACTAACGTCCAGTTACAACCCAAGGAACCCAAAATACTCATTATTATCCAAGGTAACAGCCCCAGTAAGAGCAATCTCATCAGCAAACTGGTGCCACTTGCGAAATACCGGGAGTCACACAGGAAAAAAGTTTCCATAATATTGGTCATATTTGAACCTCTGCTAAGTACCCTGTGAAGAAAAACAGCAGCTTCCCTTCCAAAAAGTGACTAAACTGGTAGATGATTCAGTAAAGAGAATGGTAGGTTGTGTAATGCAAGATTTAACACGCTCTTCCTCTTTTGCCAAACTGCCACGATTGCTTGAAGACCCATTTCCAGCAGAGGTTCCCTTGCCCTGGGCTAGGATTAAGAACATATTGTGAATGATGTCTGCCTTAGCAGATTCTGGTTTAGGCTTTACGGCAGAGGTTGCTCAAAAGCAGGGAAAGGCCACTTGCAACATTAGTAGGTAGTTGCAACTTCAGGTGAGTGGTGAATTTAAGCACTAATTACCACTTGTAACACTAATGAGGATCTTCACAAGCCCTTGTGGAAGAGGAGCCCTCACAATGGAGCACTTACGTGATTTTTTTATTGATTTTTTTTTTTTTACCCTCAGACAGCCGTGTATTCACAGAGATACTATAACCTACACTCTGTGCCCGATCACACAGTGAGATGTGAACCCAGCTCTTCAAACCCCCAGCTCCACATCCCAGTATGGGACCCTGCCATCGCCCGGCCTGAAAATCTCACAGAGCCAGACTTGAAGCCAGTCCAAGTTTGCCCGTCAGATTCAGCCCTGAGAATCTGCAGTCACAATGAGAGTTCCAGCGAAAGCCAAGAAGATAATCAGGGAAAGAAGTAGTTCTGGACCAAAGGAGAATATGTTCTGGCGAGGGAACAGTGTGTCTACAGTGTGTCTAAGTGTGTCTACGAAGGAACTGGCATATAATACGTAAGCGACTCTATTGTTTGAAAGGTCATTGTTTTTTCGACAGCCCAGTGTTGGAGGTGCGGAGAGGGAGCTACCTCCCGGAGGTCAATAGCGGCAGCAGCTTTCCTTGGTGGCATAGTTGGTGTGGAAGCAGTGCCTCAATTCTTACCGTGCTCCCCAAACCCACTTCCAAAGGAATGGGAGGCTTTCTATTTGCTGGTAACAGGAAATAGAGAAACTTCCCCCACTGGTCATGTCAATGACAGATATCACACCTGAAAAGTGCAGCAGAGTGCATTCATGTGAGGGAATGACCCGCCTGGTTTCCCAGCCAGACCAGAAATGAACTTCTGTCCCAAGTGAAAGGAGTTCAGAAGCAGTAAGTTACTGGCAGCAAATCCTTATTATCAAGGGATCCACCAGTCCTTTCTTCTCAAAAACACTTATTGCCTCCCACTACTGAGTTTAAAGAAGAAAACTTTCAAAGCCCAGGGAAACAGCACATTAGAATGAAGAATCCTATAAAGGAACAATAATTTGGAGTTTGAA
Source organism: Mystacornis crossleyi (assembly GCA_013400655.1). NCBI lineage: Eukaryota > Metazoa > Chordata > Aves > Passeriformes > Timaliidae > Mystacornis > Mystacornis crossleyi. Next base: position 29,430 of record VYZQ01027534.1, on the reverse strand, counting down.
ACTGCTCAGTTTAAAAGAGCACTGCAGTGATTGTAAGAGTCAGCTAGAAAGTAATCTGAAGAGATAATTTTATCTGCTGTCAACACAGAAATTCCCGTCTGCATAGCGTTTATCTCAATGTCACTTTCTCACAGTGACTAATACTTTAAAAATCAATATGAGCATCCCTTGAGTATTTTCCCTTCAGAGGCTGCTTCAGAGTTTATTGCTGAGCCAAGAAGCTGCACAGGCAGTGCTGCCCAGACCCCTGCAGCCTCAGTGCAACACTGTCAGGGGTCCAGTTTCACCCATCTGATTTTTCAAGTCTCCAGATGCTTCTCAGAGCTCGGGTCTCATTTCACAGGCTGTGCCGCTCAGCTGCCTGCACACATCGGCCATCACACTCCCAAGAACTCAGGGTTAGGGAATACATGTGTGTAACTCAGTAGCCCTGATGATTTGCACCATCAGGAACTGTTTGGAAAGATCAAAGTTTCACCCTTTTCTTTTTAACCAGTAACACCTTCCCTTTTCCCTTGCAGCACAAGCTTTGGTTGTTCTTCATGTAGTTTTATCTTCCTCTTCAGTATTTAACACTAAATAATTTGTGTGTATGGGTTTAAACCTCATTACAAAGCAAAAATCATTCCATATTTCTCCCAGAGACACTATTAAAGCTTTTAAGTGGGACTAGACACACCATGGTGGAGCACGCAGATATTTGAAACACGGGAAAAAAGAAAACACAACAGCCCATGGGTTTGTGCTGAGAACTAAATATGGAATTTATTACTGTGTTTGTGCAACAGATGCAATACCCCAGTGTCATTTTCAAAGGAGGTAGATTTTTGTTCTTGGAAAGGGTATGTTAAGAGCAGTACTAAAAAAAAATTCAAACTCAAGCTATTTTTTCATTTAAGAGTTCAAACCACAGCTGAGGAGAGCTGGTAAGCTTTATTTCCTTCACTAGCAAAGCCAGTGGCTCAAAACAGAGTGAAAATCCTCCCTGCAGTACTCATAAGTAGCAGGGCTATGGATTTACTGCTTCAGAGAGCTAATTCCTACAGCTGCTTCCCAACACTCCAGCTCCTCATTTCCGCTACACCGAAAACACCTGGCTGGGAAGGGACAGCCCTGGGAGACCTGCTTGTAGATGTCAGTCTGGATTTACTCTGCTCAGCTCAGGAGGAAGGAGCTCAGCACATGAGATGCATGAGAGAGGTACAGCTGAAGCTCTGATTTCGCTACGAGCAAAACTTTTTTGGTTTAATCTGCAGTTGGGGAAATAATTTTTAGTTTTTCTTTTTGGCACATGCCTACAAATCCTTGTATTTAGCCAGGAATTGGCATTAAAACCCGCACAAAAGGTCTGACCAGGCCAATACGAAAAGCCATTTAACACCCTTGAGTGCAACCAACACAAGCAGCTGCAGCCGGGAGCATGTTGCTCATATCAAGCCCTTTCCTCTCTCATCCTTTCCAAGACAGCACTCATAGATCTGGGACAGGGCTTCCACGCTTTGAACAGCAAACATTTACACCACCATCCCCAACAGTGGAGCAAACACCCCAAGTTCACAAAAAGCAAGAAACATTCCCAGCCTGGAGTCCCCATGCTATCACACCCCAACCCTCCACCAGCACCACCTTCTCTCATGGGATAAATGATTCTGTATTAGGCAAGATTAATTTATGTAGATTTAGCTGTGCAGCTGCCATAAATCAAAATGAAAGAAAAATATCTTAAGCATAATCTGTTTATTTAATGGTTTCTGCCCACGTCTCTCATTTCTTCTTCACTCCATGCTGGCGCCCTTGTAGGGTTTCCCATCAGCTGTGGCCAGTCCATCTGCCAGCCAAGGCCCCATCCAAGTGCACTGCCCACAGAGGGAATACCAGAATCCACGAGTGACTTTACTGGAGGGGTCTGAGTGAGCACACTTGTCGTCAGGTCCTCAGGCACCTGAAGAGTCACTGCAGCTGCCTTTCATTGCACATTAGCACATCAGTGCTTCTGTGCACCGGCCGGGCTGTGCCGGGCGATAACACACAATGGTTCTTGTATGTGCTTTATCAAACAACCCCGGCCTAATCCTCATGAAAACACTGGCTGATGAAGTATATTGGCGTCTACAAGGTTTGTGTGGGCTGCTCAGCTGTTTTGTTCTGCATAGTTGTGCTTCCCCTCGCACGCGAGCGGTGCCAGTGCCGGCTCTCCCTGGCGGCGTGGGCGGACAGGGCTGTTGTTATGTGCTTGGCAAGGGCTCGTGTCCAGCCTTGGAGCTCACAGCATGCTGGGGGGGAGCCTCCCAATGTGAAAACAGGATGGAGAGGTGCTTCTCTGTCTTTTGAAAGTATGCCACAACAATCTTTAATTTAGCTGGAAAAACCACTTAACATGGGCTTAATGTTTTATCCAAGTGTTGCAAGTCTCATGGTGAGACTCTCCGAACAGTTTGGTGCCAAACACAAATCTAGAACCAGTTATAAACCCCTTGCTAAAGCGCATTGTAAAAGATCCCTATAAATCCCACAAATACCTGCTGTGGTTCATGTTCTCACACGTACAACAGTGAATCTCAGATACAGATGGTTTATTTGCACCTTCAAAGAATTGTAGCATTATCTGGAGTAGAGTTTCTAGACAACAAATTTCCTTAAAGTGAAAATTACTTTTGTAATATTTTGCACAGACATGATTGTATTCCTATGTCAGCTGCTCTGAGCAAAAGTTAAAGTTTCTTCAGAGGGAAAAACACTCAGATCCTGCTCATTCCCCCATCTCAATTATTTACAGCACACTTTGACTCTTCAGTGTTACAACATTTTGGATTCAAAGGTAGAAAAAAGCCCTAGCTGTCCAGTCCATCACAGACCTGTTCTGCATCTCCTGAGTCACAACACTGTCATCCAGAAGTGCACAAGAGAAAAACACTTACTATTTTTTAAACACAGAACTTACTTTAGGTGATTTCTGGTGAACTATCCAAAGCAAGCCTACAGCTGGGACATTTTCCACACACATCGATCTTCCTTGCCTTTGAGGAGGCAATGAGCTGTCACAGCTTGGCCAGTGCTTTCAGGCTGAACCTGAGCCAATCTAGAGCTGTTGTTGGGCTTCTGAGCCTGGAGGAAACACTAACAAATGACAGTTTCCAACTTGCTAGAGGTAAAATGCCTGACTTCTCTGCCTTGGTTTTGCCACTTGTGTAGATCCAGCAGGGCTGAGGTTGAAGCAACTTTTCTCTATGAAGATACTTCATCCAAAGGTCCTTCGCCTGCTTTGCAGCAGAGTGAGACCACAGCCATGAACTAACACCATACATTTCAGTAACTACCCTGAGGCTGCCAAAGATATCTGCACTTTATAGATAGGAGACACAGAGACATCAATTTGTCAACCTTCGTTGACGCTGGGTCTTGGGGTAGAAATCAAACACAAGTGCTCTCAACTCTAGGACACAGCTGGACTCTTCACTGAAGGAGGAAGGAGTTCATCATCTCCTTTTCCAGCCCAAGCTGCATGAACCCAGCTTGAAGAAAATTACATCCAACCTGCAGGCTCTTACCCTAAGGCAATAGGTGAATAATTGCCAATTAACTATGCTTTGAAATTCGTGTTTTTCAGCAAAGGAGTCTGTTTTTCCACAGTGTGTGCAAGTACACACAATAAGAACCAGACCCATCCTGGGTGGTATGGAGACAGTAAACTCATCAGGAACAGCGTACTCTACCATATGAGGCATCGTTTTATTTGATGCCAAAGAGGAAAACGGGGTGGGAGGAAGGAGGATACGTAGTGCGTTTTCTCCCTCCTCTCTCTGCCCAGGCACGATCAATTTTTGTAAACTCACTGTGGAGCCTGTTTCCACCCAAAGGGCACTCCTGCAGCTCTTGGACATATGTTCTATATATCACCAAAACATCATCAGAAACAACTTACAGCAAACACAACAGCCCATTCTCCTGAAATTTCTATCAGGAACATTACTGAAAAGGTTAAAAGTGATCAGGAAGGATCCGATAATATGCTCTGCAGCACTTAAAAAGGAAAGTCTATAAAAATATGTACAAACCAAATATTATAGTTATGTTCACAATAAAGAACTAAATCACCAGAGCAAAAAAGCAGTGAGCAATTTTGTTCTTAGCACACTTCTACTATAACGTGTTTTATAACCACTTGACTGACGTCAAATTCAATAACACATCATTAATAGGATTTTTGTTCAGCTTACACTCAGATGTTTTTCTTGTTTTAAATCTCTCCTTATAAATCTCAAATTAGATTTTATACAAAGACTTATCAAGGTTTAAAAGAAAATATGAACATAGCTGATGCTTGAATTGATACACCATAAAAGCACAGCAGGATGAGTTTTTATCACAGACAGGATGCAAGTTAACACATCACAGCCCTGTGCTATGGTTATTGCCAGGTAGGACCAGCATCATCATTCCTAGCAACTTCTTCAAAAGGAGAAGGAAATCAGAGAAACAGTAACTCCACAAGGAAAATGCAAATAAAAACTTCTATATATTAGACAAAGGGTGCAGTGTAACAAGGCTGCAAACAGTGATGAGAGCTCTCTCATTTTGGTGTGTTCCCACCAGAAACCAGGGTGGCAATGGGTCATTCTTCAGTTCTTCTGCAACCATAATATTATCTTCATACAGAGAAGAATCTTCATACAGAGAAAAAGAAAAAAAGAAGTACTAAATGAAACCCTAAAAAGGCCTTGTAGCAAACTGACCAAGAAGAGGCACAAAGAGGACAGCCATGATCCAGCGCATGCTGCTACCTGAGCCCTAAGAAAATAGAAAAGATAAAAGTTCAGGTTGGCAGCCAGAAGAAACATCCCATCAGGAAGATATGAGATCACCACATAAGCTCCCTTGGAGAGAAACAGCAAAGCAATTTCTTACTACTTTTAAAATCACCTAAAGGGCTTTGTGGGAGGGCATGATCTTGCACAGGAGAAACCAGAAGTGAGGAAAGATTGGGGCAATCAAGGAGATTTATTATTATGCACCACCAGCAGGCTTGTTTAGGCCATAGCTGGACCAAGACAACAATCTCTCAAGCAGGGGTATTCCCCCAGCAGGAAATGTGGGCAGGGTGCCCTGTGCCTTGCCTGTGCAGCCCAGCCCAGCCCAGCGACCCTGGATGGAGCCCATCCTCACATGGAGATTGTGAGAGGAATGGTGGGGGAAGCACAGAACTGAAGAACAGCAATAGGCACCATGCATTTTACCTCCACATGATTGGTAAAGGGCCAGAACATGTTGGAAACAACTTCATCTTTTCACTGTTCAATAGAGATTGAAGTACTTGTTAATGAGTGCCTGGCCCCGAGCCTGTTGCCAGTGAGGAGATGTCAATCAGTCTGGCCAACATGCCCAGCAGTAGGACAGATGTAGAAGCCAGGTTCTGGGAAAAAAACAGTCTTATAATTGCAGAAAAAACTTTGTGAGAAGGTTAAAAAACAAAAAAAAAGCATTGGTTTTGAGTCAGGATGAGGGTTCATGTCTTGATGGCAAGAAAGGGTGCCTGGGAGTGGGAACCCCATCAAAGGCAGCGCTGCAGCTCAAGCTGGAACACACAGCAACTACCCTGGCACACACCAAACCATCACTCACCCAAGACCAGCAGCATTTCCATATCAGTCCCAAGAAACTGGAGAGCATGTGATTTTTGAGTGCCGGCAGGACAGCGATGACAGACGTGCCATTGACTAAAGAGCAGAAATACCCACCAAAACACACCAGAATACCAGGAAGGCAGTGGGGGATGAAAGTGGGGTCACACTTGACTTGTTCTAATTTTTTTTGGAGCCTGTCCCACCAGTTGCTCCAGCATGAAGCAATGATGGAGCAGCAGGAGCTCCAGGAGAAGATCAGCAACCCCAGCACCAAGGTACTTGTGAACACTGCTGAGGGTGGCTTAGCCATAACTCATGTCCACCACACAAATGCCACAAGAGAGAAGAGCTAGGGGAGGAAAATGCTAATAAAACGTCAAGACCTTGGTGTTACATTAGTGTGTGACTGCAGAAGGACTAGGCTGACAGTGAGGGAGAAGAGACAGCAATGCCTCAGCTCCACAACTCATCTTTGCAGTCCCCACCCCCCCAGCAAACCTCCCCCGACTCAAACTCGTACTATCTGCAAACAAATGAAAACCAAATCTGGACTCTCAAATAACTAATTTTAGTTCTGGATTTGTTCCTCTATGTTTTCCCTCCCCTGAAAAAAAAAAAGGGAATAAGGCTGTAAGGTATAATGAAAACAGCATGTGAAAGCAATAAACCAACTGCAGAGCAATCTAAACACCCATGTGTGGCTGATCTGGGTTCTGTGAGTTGGGCGAGATGCACAGCACAGCTCAGCTCTGGCTATGCCATGCAGCAGCACCCACAGCCCGCACCAGAGACAGGCACATCCCTGCACCCAGACCCCAAACTGCCACGTGCTGCAGAAAACCATACCACACCATTGCTTGGCTTTTCTTCCCCTGCTACTGCTCGCTCCATTCCTGGACATGACTAGAGCTGTGTTTCACCATCCCTGGTGGCACCCTTTGGTAAGGTGAGAGTCCCAGTGCAGCTGGCAGGCAGATACACACCTTGTCTTGGCAAAACTCCTTTTCCTTGTAAGATCTAATGGAGCCCAGACAGCTCTGCTTGCCACTAAAGCAAAGTGTGGAGCACTGCATCCAGGACTGGGGCCACCAACATTAAAAGGACATGGACCTGTTGGAGAGAGACCAGAGCAGGTCATGAAGATGCTCAGAGGGCTGGAGCAGCTGTGCTGTGGGGCACGCTGAGAGACCTGGGCCTCTTTAGCCTGGAGAAGAGAAGGTTGCAGGGAGACCCTAGAGCCCCCTCCAGTACATAAAGGGACTGCAAGAGATATGGAGGACTTTGGACACAGGCCTGGAGTGACAGGAGAAGCAGAAAGGGCTTCAAACAGAGAGGGCAGGGTTACTAGGGATACTAGAAATAAATTCTTTACTATGAGGATGGTGAGGCACCGGCACAGGTTGCCCAGAGAAGCTGTGGCTGTCCCATTCTCGCAAGATTCAAGGCCAGTTTGGACAGGGTTTGGAGAACCTGGTCTAGCAGAAGGTGTCCCTGCCTATGGTAAGGGCAGATGAATCTGGATGATCTTTATGGTCCCCTCCAACCCAAATCACCCTGGGATTCTATTTGCATCTCTGGGGCCTTCAGATCCTTTATCCAGAGCTACAGCACCATGGCACAGCCTCCTGCTCCATGAGCTGGAAAGGCCCAAGGAGACAGCAGCGTGTCTGTGCTTTCAGTCAACATGGGAACACGTCCAAAAGGAAAACCACAAAAAGCGTGCCTCTTAACACAGGATACCCCAGCGCTAACAATAAGCTTTTATCAATTAAAAAACCAAAACAGCTCCCAAATCCTCCATGCAAGAGTCAACTCTGCATTCAGATGGTGTTTCTGAGATGAACTTGCCTTAGGTACAGCAGGTAAGGAGAAGTTCATCCCTTGGGTCATTGGGTTTCACTGTCCAGGCAATACTTCACATAATACATGAAACATGAAGACATTGTGCTTTAAGGAGATCAAACTGAGTAATTATAAATGCAATAATCCAACATTGAAATTCAGCTGGATTCTACTCTCAGCATTTCTAAACAATATGGGAATTATTGACTTATTAAGGTGAAGGACATCGGTGTATTTTACAAAGTTAATACAGCTTTAGCAATGACTACTAACCTAGAAGGGCCTGTGACCATCTGATAAAAATAAGCCATTGATTCACCACAGGGCTCAGGGCAGATTGCGGTGAGTTTCCCTGTGCCTTTGTCAGCTTGAAAACCCAATAAAGTTCAGCTGAAAACCAGATGCTACTTCTGATAATTCAAGTGCAAGAACCTCGGTCCCACTGGCACAGCTGAGCAGCAGCCCAGCACTGAACACTTGCATCTATGAGCAGAACTGGACCAAGAGCCCACCCCAGCAAGCCCTCTGTGTTGCAAAATATATACCCTTGCCCTTTTTTCCACAGCAGCAGGCTTGAGGTTCTGTTTTTTGTCTAGAAAACAAACATTTGGCCACATACAGCCTTGGTTACTCTATGTGGTAAATGGGCTGCTGCAATTACTGCATTGTGCAAGACAAGAAGCATTTTCTTGGGTGACAGCGCCGGTGGTACCCGACCAGGCCCTGGCCCAGGCTCAGGAGAGCCATTTCCACGCTCTCTTTTCAGTATCCAAGTCAGTTCCCAGCCCATTTCACCACGCAGGGCTGCAGACGCTACTTGTGCTGGTATTGCTGCTGTGAGACGCTTTGGTTGGATGACAGCTTGAAATAACTCCCTGCTTCAGCAGGGTAACCAAGAGCAGACCTTGGCTCCTGCTTCCTCCTGCTCCTTTGTAGCGCTGGATCCCAAAATAGAGCTACGGATATGTTTCGAAGTTCTGAGGTTTTCGTTGTTGTTGCCTTTCAAACCCTGGTCTCGGAGCCTATTTGCAAAACCACAGACCAAACACAAGCCGTTCCACAGTCGTGATACTTTGTGGCAAGATTAAAAAAAGCCTGGTTGGACCACTTGGTAAACTACGCACATAGTATTTCAAAGCCACGTAAAACTTCTTTATGTAGTAAATCAAAATGACTTCAGCATTTAAGCAGCGCAGTATTCCATGGAAGAGGCTGTCACATTGCAGAATTTACAGTCGCTCCAAACATGAAACGCGGGCTGGGATCACGCGAGCAGATCTGCAGCCCCAGGACGTGCATGGAGCATCCCCAGCTGCAGGGAGGGTCACAAGGACAGCCGTGTTTCCTCGCGTAATGGAGCACGTGGAGCTGGGGCTGTGGCCAGCACTCCCCTACAGGCACCTGCACTCCACCTTTCTCACCTTTTTTGCACTAAATACACAGCAAAAAACCAGGAAAATAATGTTTTTTATAGTTTCTGGACAGGTGATCATGTTTTTAATGTAAGGATGCAACTCATCTGCACACACAGAGGTAAACTGCATCCACTCTATAGATTTAAAAAGTTACATATGCAAGAGAAACACTCTGCAATATAATGCAGATCTACTCAAGAATGGAGGATGGCAGTGAATTGAAAACACAGTAACTCAATTTTTCAGCCATGAATTCAAAGCTACAGCCTGTGTTATTCCTTCCTTCCTTTT
>VYZQ01027534.1:9027-20248 GCA_013400655.1 Mystacornis crossleyi | reverse complement strand
CACAAACCTCCAGTGAAGGAAAACTCAAAGATCGTGGTTTCCCACCAGAAGCTCTTCCTGGTGAGCCCGAAAAGCCCACTCCAGGGTTCCTTCTCTTCCACAGCTTCCTGCTCTCTACTCCCCACTGGCATTTGCAAGATTAGACCCTGAGCAACTAGAGGAAAAAAAGAAGGTGCTAAACCTCCTGGCACCCATCACTGTCCCTCAGGATGCTCTGCTGCTGCTGAGTAGCCAAGGGTGCTGGTCCAGCTCCCCTCCTCTTGCTGGACAGTTGGGAGCAGAGCACTCCTGGAGTGGTTTTGCCCATGAGTTACATGGCTAAAGAAGAAATAAACACTGTTTACACCAACCAACATTTCCTGTTGATTAATTCTTCAATCAGACCATTCCTTCTTTAAATCAGAATATTATATCCAAGGAATTCAAGTCACAAAAAAGTGTTCCCCAACAATCTTTCAACAATACTACATGAACTATTACTTTTTCCTTAAAAGTAGTTGTGCCAAGGACTTCTGCTGCATCCTTTTCCACCAGCCCACACAAGCACTATCTTGCTCACACAGGTGCCTGGGCACAGCCAGCAGAGCTTCACACAAAATAAACTAAAATACTAAAACAGGCATCATTTCAGATACAAAATGTCCTTTGTATCCTGCCTTTGTAGGTTTTTTCAAGCCTGGCCTTGGTCTGCTGGACTTAAAAACAGGGCCTTCAAAACTAATTCAGAATTATTCCCTGGTGAGCTGCCAAAGACAACACCACCACCAAGTCCATTTATTGGCACAGTCCCTAGAAAGACCCTTGTAATTCCCCAAATTGTATATTCTCTATGGATGAAAAGGAAAACAAATAGTACACCCAGGCTTTTTTTCCTGAAAATATCCTCGCTGGAAAACTATTGTGCTTGGAGCTATGCCACTCAAATTCATCAGGGGGGAGAATCTGTTTATTTGCACATCAAGTACATCTTATTGTTTCTGGACATCTGTATGTAAATTGTCAAGTATAAATTTATTTTTCCACTAGCTTAAGTTTTTCTCTGCTCTATAATTGCCATAATCCAAGAAACAGCCTATGTTTCAAAGAGCTCCATTTTAGCATGCTACAATCACATATGATCAGAAGATCTCATTAGAAAAATCTCCTACTGGTATTTAGGATCTTATTTTTCAGCTGACTCAGAACAAACCTCTCCTTGGCCCCAGGAGATATTTGACATGTCTTAAAATAAAATCTTTATTGAAAAGAAACCAATGACTAGTGACTATTTTTTCTATACTGATGAAAACACATGCACACATTCTTCTGTCAATGGCACTATTCCAGCACTCAGATTAATCAATTCCTGCACAGTTCAGAAATGTTTAAACACAGCACAGTTACCAGTTTAAAGCAGCATACATGAAGAGAAAGTCAGTAAAAGCAGAACTCCAAAGAGACACAAGAAAAGAAAGCCATTGGGAGTGGCCTGAAACAAAGAGCAATCACTTGACAGAGTTCAAGAAGCTGGTGGACAATGTTCTCAGACACATGGTATGACTTTTGGGGTTGTCCCATGGTGAGCCAGGAGTTGGACGTGATGATCCTCATGGGTCATTTCCAACTCAGGATATTCTAAGATTCCATGAGCCTAACGCATGGGGCAGAAGACCTGACCGTGTCCCTGGAGGTTTGAGTTTACTCAGTGCTGCCCTTCAGGAGCAACTTACTCAAGGTTACAATGCTGCAGCCTTCGGCAAGACATTTTGTGCCTCCACTTCTTAGAATTGTTTTTAAATTGTAAATACTGATTTGTTTAGGACACAGCATATCTTCCTGTAGTTTGGGTTACTGTCTCAGGCTCTGCAGTTCTTAATTAAATGTTGCTGCTACTAATGAAAGGATACAGGCATAAGAAATGGACTCAATTTACTTCTCAGTTTCCCAATAGTTGCTTTTAGTAACTGCAGAAAACTCAAGGCTATACACGTAACTGAGAAAGACCCAGCTATCCTTGGACAGGGCACAAGTTTCTTTCAAGCTGTCATGTTTTACTATAAAACCAGCAAATAATTCATTCGGAATATAATCACAAAAAAGGACTACATGTCCTTCCATTCATCCAAAGGTGTGGGTCTTGCCTTGTCACAGATAGAACTAGAGAACCCTGACAAGATCAGGTTTTGATATAGAAAATAGATAAAACTAGTAAAAGCACACAGCTGGGATTGAGAGCTGTTTATCCTCTATATTCTACACAATATTCTGCTCTCCTGCCCATAAGAGCCAAACACTACAGCAGGTCTTGGCACTGGACACACTTCAGTGTGATTCTGATGGGACTTCTACTGGCCTCTATGGGACATGAGAGTGGGATATCTATTTTGGAATCACAGCCTGCTTTTCAACAACAAAAGCTCCACGTTAAATGCTGTTACAGTTCACTGAAGGCTTTAGACTTGTCTACAGCAGTGATCCATCAGATAAAAATGCACAGTGGGTTTTTTTTTTTTTGATCTCCAACTTCATAACCATAACGCAAAGTGGAAGATTTCCCTCGCACATTCGAAACTCAGGTTTCTGCATTCAAAAATATTTTCAGAGAATCCCCTTTTGGTAACAAGGAGCAACACCTTCATTTCGCAGGACAGACATGAAAATAAATTTAGGAAAGGACTTCCTTTCTGTACATAAGTTTAAAACTGAGTGACATCATTGCATGTTTTGGGATAACCAATATCCCTGAGGCTCAGGAACACCAGTACTTGCAGGCTGAAGTGTTCTCTTTATGAGCAAGGTACTTATGCCAAGTCCATTTTGTGTATTATAAAGTTTTTCTGAAATGTAACTACTATGCAATGTAAGCAAGACCTAAAGCTATAAGAAAAGAGGGTAGGTTTTTGTAATCAAAACCAAGGTGCAAATAATTTTTTTTCCAGGGTTCTTCCACATATAGTCCCAGTGACTGTAGGCAAGGCTTAAAAGGCTAAACACGTACATTACATGTAACTATACCCAATTTCAGATACAAGTTTAACAAGCTTTCACTTTTGTCACCATCTGAAGCAAAAGAAGGATGATTTCATGACTCTTTTACACTGCTGTCTGACACCATGTTAAAAACACTGATGCAGAGGTAGTATTTCCCGTTAAACCCTAAGCCTGAGCGCGAGGACTCAGACTACATGTATGAGTTTGTGATGTTCTCTGGAACTTCTGTCGTACATTAGGGTTTGGCAGTAGCCTTACTTCCTTCTCATTTTCTGTTCTTCATTAAAACATATTGGGAACAGGGCCTTAGGTTGTTCATGTCTCTATTGCGTAATTCTTTGCTTTAAATACTTCTCAGAAGGTGGGAAGTCAAGGGGAATTAAAACAAAGGAAAACCCCAGTGGTGAGAACAAAAGTGTGTTTGGGGATAACCATCCCTAAAGGAATATGCCAGCAGACATGTCAGGTGTGCTGGAGACAGAAGGACAGACTGCTCCTTTCAGCCCGGAGTCTGCTCCTTAGGGGAATGGAGGCACAATAAAGAGGCAAAGCAGAAGATCTGGTGCCAATTCTTAGGGAGTTTCTGTCGACAACATCTGTGCTCATGTCAAGCACTCAGACGATATCAAGATAAACTGGGCTTTCCCACAAACAGCAGTTCATAAAATCTAGAAAGGAAATCTGGAACAGGGCTGAGAATTAGCATTAGAGCTTCTTTAATCATCTGAGCTACAGAGCGAATCCTGCTCCATTTTCACCCATTCCTGTGCCACCGTGGTATGACAGCTCAGCACCAGCACTGAGATGGAGCTGTGTTTTATCCTCAGCTTCCCTGTGATGACAGCTCCAGACTGACTGACATGGTACTTGTCTCTTCCTCAAAGCCATCATGCCACTGTTACAGCTTGATTTTTGTTTTTTACAACCCTTCAAGGCTGCGACCACCTCTCCAGCCCCACACGCCTGCAATGCTCATCTCCAAACCTCTTCCAGGAGACCAGCGTGTCAAGGCAGTTCTCAGGCACAGTTGCAACAGTTCAAAAAGATCGTATCACCCCCAGCCAGCCCAACAGCACCGTTCCCATGTAAAACAGTTAGGTAAGAATTCAGCTCTGTTTATTTGCAGACTTTGTACCAATGTGGTATGAATCACAGCAAGGGGAAGGGGCACACATCCGTAATTGCTCTGGGAATAGACTGGTTTGCTTACTCCAGAGGAAAGCAGAGAATTTATTTAATGCAATAGGTCAGTTGTGCAGTACTAAGTCCCTGGGGAAAAATTCTTCTCTATCAACCAGTAACAAAAATAAATACATCATTCTGCCCAACAGTCACTTAAAAGTGCTGCAGCCCATCTGTACATGAAAGTAGATTTTAGGAGAGTTACCCACAATAAATTAAACTCCAGCTCCTCATTTAATAAGTTATAGTCCCTCTACCAAAACAAGATAATGGGAAATGAGACTTCAAGGATGCACTATAAACCTAGAAGGACTTTTATCAAATCCTAAATTAGAAGAAATATCTGCAAACTGCATCTCACTGCATCATTAAAGTAAGCATTTGGTACTTTAATCTCTTCCTATCAAAGCATGCCATTTATCAAAACTGTTTCTGTTCAGGAAATTCACGCAGTATCAATTTGATTCTTTAAATTAGAGGTACTAAAAACACCATCCACACTGGACTAAAAAATATCTTCTTCAAAATGCTTGTTACATTTTACAGCACTGGACAGAAACTGAAATATTCAAGCCAACCCTGAGCAACAAAGACCCTACTTAAAATTTATGGATAAATTTCAACTTGTTGAGAATGCATTATTTAACATCACTAGAAAAATATTAGAATATGTTTCTTTTATTGATGAAATATGAGTAGAAACACACTAAGGGAATTGATACATAGACACACAAAGACCTACATTGTTCCTTCTGGAAGCAACTTCTGAAAGCATAAATGAAAACTTCACTGCTCTGAGCTTCAGAAGTAACCCACATATAAAAAATATCCTGATGCTTGTATCTTTCCCATCAAAACCCAAATACAGCTCCTGTGCTTTGTCATCAGTGCCTCACAGCTTTCAAAAGCCTGATAGACTTTAGGGAAAGCGGATGAAGCCCAAGAGACAGGCCTTGGGAGCACACAAACAAGCTCCTGATAATCCACAGGAAAGGAGATAAGTGGGTTCAATCTGGACCCCTTGAGAAGAAAACAAGAGGAAAGCCTCCTTCAACACCACTGCCCAAATCACACGCTGCTCCATTTACCATCGTGGTGGCCTGCAACAAGAGGTTTCAGCAAAACAAATAACCTCAGAAATGTAGCCGTTTTTAGGGCAGTTTCTTCCTGGAGCTAGAGAGGGAGGAAGGGGAGAAGCAGACAGGCCATGTTAAGAGGAGCATCTCCCAGGTCTTGGAGATCTCATGCCTGGAGTCCCATCACGTTTCTGGGTTGGACCCTGGTGACTTTGCACCCTGGAAAGCTTTACCTGAACCAGATGAAAAGAGCAGAGAACTCACCCTTGACTTTTCATCATCACTGGCTGGAGAAATCACAAGCACATTGTGAAGTCTGGTGGGTTCAGACACTGACAAACTTCTCTGCTTAGTGGGAAGCAGGGAGAAGAGTTCCTATTTCCACTTAACTTCATCTTGACTTAAAAACAACAAAACAAAACAAACCCAGGCCTCCCACCATGCCTTTTTCTTTTTTAAATCTCCCTCCAAGCCTCACCTCGTGACGTGCTCTTAGACAGCTCTTACTTCCCCAAGGCTGGCACATACCCATACCTCAAACTGTCACTGCCCAGGAAGCCACAAACAACCTCTTCAGCTCTATTTGGCAGGTGAAGAAAGAACATTTTTCCTCAGGAAACATCCCCCGAAAGAGGCTGGTATTTGGTACAAAAGGGTTGGTGGCTTTTCATTCCTGCAGGGAACCCTCAGTGGAAAGGAGATGCTCCTGGTAGCCAGGGTCAGTGCTGCAGACCTCAATTAGTCATATTAAAAATCAGCGAATTTTACAGCCAAGGTGTCAGTACCATCAAATAAAACACCAGTGTAATTCACAGCGCTGAAGAACAGGCTTTGGTTTCTCTGATGGCAAACACTGCCAGTGCTTTCAGACTCGTTCCTTTTTATGTGCCTGCATTGAAAATATGCCTCCTCTGTTCTCAGACCTACAGGTGCTCAAAAGCAACCACAGGAACCTACAGCTCATGGAAACAAATCCAGGCAGAAGGCAAAATAGGTACTGCATGGGGAAGAGCACCTGACAGAGATCCCAAACCTTGCAGAGATCTCCCTAAATCCCCACCCCAGTGGTAATAGCCACTTTTCAATCAACATCACTGTCAACAGGAATCAGACAAGCCCATGAAGCAACATATGATGGAAGGCTTACAGGAACAATGGTTGTATCGTTTTTTACTTCCATGATAAGAACAGGGAAAGAAGGCTGGAGATGACACTGCATCCTAATGGGAAAACTAAGGCACAGAGATTTATCCAGCTAAAGCATAAACTCATAAATCCATGGGCAGGAACCCAGGAATTCTCAGTGATGTTTATTATTCTCTGAATACTTTCTAATAAATTCCCTCTTTAGTACAAAGCCTGCCTGATCCAACTGTACATATTTACTTAGTATTCTCTCAAGTGGCTTACAGACTGGCTCAAAAAAATTCCCATAGTGCTTCTTCAAGAAAAGCTGGACACACTGGTTGGATGCAATGGCAGATTTCTTTTCATTGCACTCCAGATGGTCGTGATCCTGAAACCAACATCTACCAGACCCACAGGTTTGCAGAGGGTCCATCCACCCAGCCAAATCACAACCCAGCTGAGCGTTTAAAATCCTGGTACCTTGGGGCAGAGATTGCCAAACAGAAGAAAAAAATACATCTTTGCATAGTGTTGAAAGGAAAAAGCAGCAGCAAAACATGTCCCCTCAGACCTCTCAGTTCTAGAGCATCTTGTTTCATATGCCAGCAGCAATTCTTCCCCTCCAGGGTGTATTTTGTTGTTAGGCATATGGCAGGACTTACTCTTTTCTCCTCTCAATCGCATCTACTGAACAGCAAATTAAAGAAGAAACTCAAACCTGAATACATTGATAAGTTTGACAGAAACATTTGTAGGTGCTTCATTTCCACCTGCAAAGCTATACCTAACCTAGTACCTTATGTGACAGAATGAACTTTTGCCCTTACGTGGCTGCAGTTTGTGGAGGTGTTTTGAGCTCCCTGGGCTGACAAAGCTGATGCTGCAGGCAGCTCCCAGCCCCTGCAAAGCTGACCAGCCCTGAGGCACTTGGAGCCAGAGAGGAGCAGGAGGGAAATGGGTGGTGGAAGACATCTAATAATGCATCACAGTGGTGGGGTGGGAGCTGCACAGAAGAGGATGCTGTCAGAAGCCAAGAATAACTGCCATTAAAACACAGAAAGAAATATAAACATGAAAACAAAGTTTTAAATGGCCTTTTTTCCCCTTTAAAATACCTTTTTGATTTTTTTCTCTAGATAACATATTCCAGCAATTATGACAGGAGTGAATAAAATCAATTACCTCTTCCTTGAGAACCTGAGAAAGGGTCAGCCACCCACCCCATAGCACTGCTGACAGATGCCTGAAAAAAAAGAAAAAACCCCAACAAACCCAAACCAAAAACCCCAGCATTTCAGTTCAACAACACTCGTGGAAAAGCCAGACCATGTGTTCCTCACCTCAGGGTGAAGAAGAGAGGAAGCCTCAACTATTTAACAGACTCAAAAATTTGGATGGCAATCCTCAATGCCACACATGGCAGCAAGGGTTACTTCATTCAAGCTAAAACAGCATGTTAGGAGCTTTTTTCCCCCCCACTGCAACATTACTTAGTGGATGAATCAAGGAGAGCAACCCTGAAGGGCAAACTTCTCTTAACTGTGGAAAAGGCATGTTAAATAAGTAGTACAACACTTCTGGGATGCATTCAGCATGTCCTGGCCACAGGCCCAGGAACATAAATCCTTTCCTTACACTGGATTGAGTTTGCTTCAGTCTTTCCACTGGATGCATTCCAAAGCCCTGTCCATCCCAACAGCAGCATCTCCACACCCCTCCATCCATCTTTTTCCAAGAGTCTGGTCAACTAAAACTTCTTGATTGCCCCAGACTTAGTCCAGGCCTCAGAGCCTGTCATGCCCAGTTAGTAACTCGTGAGGCATTGCCAACATCAATCCAGGGAACCTGGACTGCTCTCACATATGGGGACTGTTCAGAACATTCTTAGCAAGAAGGAAACCTCTTCATCCCATGACACCATCAATTACACTCAACAGCAGTGGCAGTGGAGGGAAAACAAAGATTTCTCAGGGGAAGAGGAGTCTGAACTCACGTTCGTGCAGACAGACTCATCATCCCCCTTTTCTTGGGTTTCTTATTAGAAGAGAAAAATATAAGCAAGATTCCAGAGGATCAAAAGACAAAGTGTCAGTGTCAGATGATTCATGACCGCCCAGTTACTCTTCATTTCAAGAGTGACAAAGTAAAATAAATTAAACCCAGCTGACTAAAACAAGCCATCCTAATTCGTGGATGAACCCGGAGAATCAAAAGCGTATGACAGTGTTAGCAGGAAGGCCTTCTTTTACATGCAAACAGCCCTCACTGTGTAAATGGCCAATTAATTTATGGGAGCCAGATGTCCCTGTTTAGGGCTGTTGTTTACCTTACTGCTCTGCCCTTTGATGGATTGATAGATGTCACCATATTTCAGCAGCAAGTGAGCAGCAGGGCCACTACCTCCCAAGCAGAAAGCCCTCACTATCCCAAACCTGATAATTTTCTTTCTCCACAAACTACATTCTCCTGTTTCCAGACTTGGTTTGTAGTGAAAATGCTTCCTTCAGTAAATGAAGTGAAAGATGATCCTCTTGCTTTTAACAAATTTGTGTGTGGAAACCAAAGCCAGACTCTCCCCCTATCAAAATGGGCAGAGGCGCTGGTTCCAGAGCTACACCACAGTGCCAGCACTGCTGATGCAAAAATTCAACATGGGAAAGAAGCTTCCCCCACACATATTACCTATTAATATTTAATAGCAACAAAAATATGAAAGGAAAAAGAATATAACAAAGAGATATTAGATATAGCTGAATGACAGCATCAAGATAATAATAAGAGCAAATTTTCCTTTAAAGATATGCTAAAGTAGTCCAGAATCAGAACCCAGTTTTATATTTGCACTAGGCTATAAACTAAAATCCAACTCTAAAGACAACTGGAAAAGTATAGGAGGTCGGCAGAGATCAAACTCCTCTAACCTCCTTGGTTTACTATTTAAATCCATAAATAAACATAATCCATATGGTAAAAGGAAGAATAAAAGCAGCTAGAAATAGAAACTAATTTAAAGAGATACACTGCACAGTAAGAATGTCCATATCTTGTGCTAATCATTTTCAGCTGCTGCTCAGCAGTTTAATACACAAACTGAACTTGAAAAAAGAGAAAAGGTGAGTTGCCACAAAATATCAGTGTCCTTGTGCTCTATCACAGTTAAAGACCAATGCATACTGCCAGCTGCTCTGTTCATGTTCTCAACACAGCAATGCAGAAAACAAGGGAAAACTTATTCTCTCTTATCCATCGAAACAGATAGGAGATACCCCATCAATGTTGGTGTCCGTTTGTCCCCTAAACACTCGTCTGCAGTAGATTTCCAAATCAATATGCTGCTCCAGCAATCACAGTGCTCCCAGCAGTCCCCCTGGGGACCTGCAGCAGCCAGCTGTGCCAGCCCCATCCCTTTTGGTTACCACCCTGCCTCCCCCAGTAGGGAGCGAGCTGGAATCCCACAGTCCTGAACCAGTGAAATACAGGAAGTTCTCCCTCCAAGTGGTTTTCTACCCTTCTCTCCTCATTTCAGTTTGGTTTCTTTTTTGTTGTTTTTTTGTTTGTTTGTTCTGTTGTTGTTTTGGTGGGGGTTTTTTGGGGTTTGGTTTTGTGGTTTTGTTTTGGGTTTGCTTGGGTTTGGGGGTTTTTTTGAGTATAAAAAGAGAGAAGGGAGCCTGGAACACTGAAGATCACACATTCTCCACACAGTCTCTAGTTTTACATCTTTTTGTTTTGGTTCATCTTTTGTTTAGTTTTTTTGTTGTTGTTTGGGGGGGGTTGTGTTTTTCTGTTTGCTTACTGATGTTATCTATAGCTGTGCTTCAACAGATTTTGATCTCAGATTCCTTTGCAATTGTCAAAACACCCACTTTGAAGCAGGCAGCAAGGGAGGCTGTTTGGCACCTTCGTGTCATGCTTGGAATCTTAAATACCTCAGGACACTGAAGCCCTGGATCTGAAGCCACCCCACATCCCCATGTCCCTCTGCCCCGCAAAGCACTGCAGAGTAATTTACCACAACACATCCCGCTGAATAGCAAAGGTAATCTCTCTTCAAAAGCCCAAACTCGTAAGTGTCCATGCAATTTATTTCCTTGATTAGTTCTATTTTCCTCCCAGTGGTTTGTGTAACAAAACAGTATAATTCGTGGCCGAATCTCGAGGCTTTCAGGTCAGATAAAGCTTCTATTGCTTCCAATGTTTGTAGTAAGAGCTGATAAATTGAACAGAAACAAGAATTGAGGTTAACACTAATAAAGGAGCACTTGATAACAAACTCCATCAAGCTGAGCAATGTTTCCACTTACGATGGATGCAGCTGAGATAGGAGAGAGACCTAAGGCTCAGTATAATTTTATATTCCTGCTCACTTAAGTGGCATTCATGGGGATTAACACAAACATCTTAATTCTTTGTATGATCAGAGTACTATTTTAGACAGACCAGTTTTCCCATCTTTTCCTCTTGCTACTGCTGTACGCGGATTTCTGCAACTGCCCAGTCAGTGCAAAGCACCAACTGCTAAGAGTAGGGAAGCTATGCTCGTTATTTCCCACAGACTTCCAAGTTTAAAGATCAATTTTATATTGTATTTTCCTCTATGGATTTTCATCTGTTCTGTCTTCAGTTTGAAATGTTCTCAGCAGTGAACATCTGTTAGAAAATCTCTTACAAAACCCCACTTAGTCTATGGCCCTTTAATCAAAGAAGGGTGAGGGTATTAAGAATTTAAAATAATATACCCAAGTTTAAAAACAAATACATGTGTTTTCTATTTGAGAATGTGTGTTATTACTTTCACATTCTGACCTGTTAAGTACACATGTTCTACCACAAGTCTCTCTGGAATTTTGGCAAGAACTAGCATTTAT
>VYZQ01027532.1:0-69033 GCA_013400655.1 Mystacornis crossleyi | reverse complement strand
AAAAAAAAAAAAACCGAGTAGCACTTTTGGCAGGGCAGGGCAGGGCATTGCAGCATTGGAAGAGAGGAATCTTGGAGGAATCGAGACAAACACACAGCTGGGAGCTGAAAAAGCTTCGCCAGCCACTCACTGTGCCCATTCCAGATTATTTATTTGCAGAATTCTCGAAGGCAGGAGGCTGCCGGGGTAAGAAGGGCGAGGGGGATGGAGAACCCAGCAGAAAACGGCTCCAAGCAGCAGCCTCGCAGGCAGACAAAACCAAGCATCCTTCAAATAAGAACGCCAGGGCGGGGATGCGAGGCGGCAGGAGGAGGTGAGGGGCACGGCAGGGAGAAGCGGGAGGAAAGGCTGCTGCCGCTGCTGCCGCTGACATCACCCCGGGACGATTTACATTTCCCGACGTCACTCACAAACCCCTGCGGCCGCGGGGGAGCGGGGATGCTCCGAGCAGCCCTGGCTGCTGTCGCGCCCGCTCCGCGCCCCCAGCTCGCTGCGGGGGGGTCGGGGCCGGGCCGGCGGCNCGGCTGTGCCGAGCGCAGGTGCGGCTGGCGGCGCCGGGCCCGGGCGCCGGCGGAGACCTGCCCTTCTTCGGCTCGGTGCTGCGGCGCGCAGACTGCGTGCGGCGCTGCGAGGAGCAGCGCCTGGGGGCCGTGTCCCGCCACCGCGCCGCCGAGGAGGTGCGCGCCGACTTCCAGCGCAGGGTGCCCTACAGCTACCTGCAGCGCGCATACATCCAGGTAGGCATCGCCCGGCCCGGCCGGGCCCTCCTGGCCGCTCTCTCCAAAGGGTTACCCGCGCTTCCATAGTCCCGGACACCCCACATGTTCCCCCTCTGCCATTTCTCTCAGCCGTCCAGGTATGGTCCCCCTCAGCGTTCTCACTGGTGTATGCGGTCAGTGGTCGTGGCCAGTTCCCGAGACAGAGCATCCTGGACGGCAACGTGGATTCTCTCCAGCTTTGGCTCACCTGTGCTTTTCCTGTTTTGTTTCGGGTGGTTTTTCTGTTTGCTTTGGGGAAAGGATGTTTTTGTTTTAGTGTAACATAGTATAATTCTGAAAATTGTCTTCAGGTTGCCGAGAAACCCCCCCCAGAAATCCCTCAGTAACCCCCCAATGCCCTCTGCCAGAGGTGTTTCCCTTTCACACAAGCTGAACTGATTCCGTGTTTCAGGAGCTGGGACTGTACGTGAAGCTGGAAGGTACATAACCTGTGTTCCAGGGACCTGATGGTCGTTATCCTGATGTGATGTGAAATACTTCATAGTATTTCTACAGAGTAACACGGTGCAATCAGTATTTAGCAGCCACTGACAGCCTGAGTATCATCCTCTTATTCCAATAACTTCTGCCTTTAACTGGTGCCTTCCCTGAGAAAAATGGTGTTACTCTTTGAACTTCCTTGCCAAAAAGAAGAAAAAAAAAAACCCAGAGGAAAAAAACCCCAACAAACCCCCCACCAACCCACACCGTGATAGTTAATAGCATTTTTCTTATTCGTTCAAGACTTGTGCTCGGTCAAGCCAGCTACCTGAAGTCTTCCTGTTCATGACTAGTAAGGACAGAAACTGGGAATTTTGTTTCATGCCAAGCTGAATTTTTGAACCATTTCTGGAACATCTCCCTCTGCTTTTCTCCTTTATTTGAGCACATTCATAACCTGTTAGTTGCCATAGGCAACTTAATAGGTGAAGACCTGCATAGCAGAGCACGGGGAGGGTGATTCTGCTGAAATACATTTCCAGGTGGAGAAGCAACATCTTTCCTAGGCAGTACTGGTGCCTGTGGTGCAGTGCTTATGCAGTAACACATCAAGGAGGCAAACCATCAGCACTCTGAAACCTAGTGGAAAATCATAGCTACATTGTTTTTTTTCTATGCTTCCTTTTCTGTCATTGCCTTGTCAGTTTTACAAGTCAGGGACTAGAACTGCATTGGCTTAAACTCTAGTGGCCATGTGATGCATAGAGTTCCTGAAAGAAATCCTGGGAGTGAATTGGAACTGTAATTTGGCTTGTGTGCAATGCCAGTGCAGCTGATGGTCCTTACTATGAAAGATGCTCTATGTAGTGTCAGCATCTGTGGGGAGTGACACAAAATTCGTCATGCTAAAAAATTAAGTGATTTCTTATCCTGATTTCAAAGCCTTTTCCAGACTCACCGGTGTCAAACTCACTCAAAAATTTTCTTCTAAATTAAGCAATAGGGTGTCTCCCACTTCTGTAAAATTGATGTATGAAACCCCAGAAGATTTTGGAGTATGGGCTGTTCTTGCATGTGTGCTTCTACTGAGACTGAGGTTATTTCCCTCATTTGAAATAGCATTCTGAGCTTATCAAGGCAATGTGTTGAAAACAGCCCTTTTAAAATTTATTTTATGTGTGACTCATCTTAATTTGCTTTTGCAACATCTGGGGATTTTATGTTTATGCTAACAGTGATTTCACTGCTCTCTGATAGAGTAGTGGATGTTCTTGTTATCTGCCTGGTTGTTCAGGTGTCGGGCACTGGAGCCAAGGGAAGGTACTCTTTGGCTAAACTTCTTCGTGTTTTTAATACCTTTCTCTTTAACCCATTCTGATGCTCTTGGGTTTTGTAAGCAGCACTCTGACCAACCTCGTCCCTCACAGCACCCTGCAGTGATTTGTCCACGTCCTCACTTGGCTGTTGCCTGTACCTGAGCTCTGCTCCCAGGATTGCCCTTTTGCTCTGGCTCAGCAAGTCTGTGCACAGGAGAAAATACTCCACTTGGGATTTGCCTGCACTTGCAGCAAACACGAGGTCTAATGTCATAAACTCGGATGTGAACCATCCCTGAATGCCAAGGCTGAGTGCCAAGGCTTTGGCATGTTCCCTGAGGGTTGGGATGCATCAGCTCCGCACCCTTTGGGTTGACTTTGGCTGCAGCATCTGCTCAGCATTTTGTCTGAAAAGGGGAGCTGCAAAAGGGCTTGTGCAGAGCCCCCCTGCCTTGCTGGGAGTGCATGGACAGGCTGCACAGCTCCAGGGCCGGCTGTTTCACCCTCGTGTTTTGCTCCTTGAAACCAAACAGGAAATGAGATGAGGTTAAACACCCTGTTGTGTACCCTGTCCAGCTCCTCCCCAGGCTGCATGATGAGGCCAGGATGCTGGGCACCAGTACAGAGCACTGCGAGGATGGCAGGGTTTGGTGCCGTTTGTGGTTTGGGAGAAGAGGAGCAGCCTGGAATGTTCTTCCCACCTCCCACTCTTGCTGACCTCGTGCTTGTTTGTTTCTCAGGAGGGGAGAAACACATCCCTTCAGGAGGGAGTGACAGAGCAAGGAACAGATGAAAAAAAGGGTTTGGCTCTTGTGCAGTGCTTTGAAAAGTGGTGCTGAATATACATGAACTTATCCTTGCAACACTCCTGTGGGGTAGGAAAAGCAAAGGCTTTCAGTCCTGGTGGGCAGATGCACAGCCAAACGCTGGGCAGCACTGTGTGTGCCTCTGCTGTTTTGGGAGCAGCAGGGCCACCCAGATGCCCTGGGAGCAGGAAGGGTCTCCTGCTGCCTTCTCGTGCCCTGGGAACAGGCTGGGGTCTCCCATTGCCTCTGGTCTCTCACTGCAGAGCAAGCACCAGCACAGCATGGCCCAGTGTGATGATGTAAATGAGACTCTGCAGTGAATTGGTGGAAAAGTGATGCTGGAATTGGAAGTTTTGGACTTCTTTTGCTCCTTTTTTTTAGCTTTTTTTTGACTTTTAAAACTGGACAATAGCAGCAGCTGCACTGGGCTGCATTGCTCCTGCTTCTGAGCAGATACTCAAGATATTCCTGCACAGAGTACTGTAAAGGGGCAGGGAGGTGATGATGTGTGTAGGTGCTATCCCTCTATAAGAACATATTCTGTCAGCCTCTGATATGGTCATCCCCATCATCCTATCAATCATTTCCTAATTTATCCATATTTTTCTGAAACAGAAACAGTGGTCTTCTGAATACCACTTTTCCATTTCACAGATGTGATCTCAGTGTTTCTGGTGACTCTGGTATGATGTGAGGGCAGACTGTGGTGCACTGCAGGAATGGGACAGCTTGTGGATTCAGCTGAAGGTCTCTGTTAGCTTCAGGCACAGGCTCCTGAGATTGACTGCAGACTCTACAGACTGTAGACAAATTGTGTTGAACAAGCAGCCCAAGTCCAAATGTGTTTGCAAGACTTCTTTGCAGCTTCTCAATATGTATTTAAGTAGGAAGACTCCTCCTTTTCCTAGGATAGCTGATGTTTTCAAGTAATGTGGAAATATAGTGGGTACAGCTAGCTGAGGCAGCTCGGGCGGGGTGGGTTCGAGAAGGTGCGGAAACAGAGAGGGAGATGAAAACACGCAGTGCATGTAGTGGGCTCTCCAGCCCAGAGTGAAAAGGTTCGTCAGTGCGTTTCTGCTGTCATGTGCCATGGGCAGAAGGACAGTTTGCCAAATGCTGGTGGCTCTCTGCTGTGTGCTGGCTGCTTGGTCTTTGTCAAAGAAAGACCCTCTAGGCTTGGCAGGTGGGTGTGGTGGGATCTCTTTGCCCTCTTAAATATTTTATTAGTCATGTCCTCCTTGCTTTGCTGCTTTAGTCATCTTGTTTCTGTAAAAACCTAGCCTGCAGGCCATGATGTTCCTAACCCTGCTTTTTGGAGTTTTTCTAGCTCTGAGAGTGAGTGGAGGAGGAAATGTACACAATGTGCACTGTGACAGTATTTGCTGCTGCGAGCTGCTGACTCAGGAGCTGTGCTGGAGCTTGCCCTGGATGGTCTGCCATGAACCCTGTGACAGAGCATTACTTCCAGTCCCTGGTCTAACTCCTGCAGGTCAGCTTGGTCCAAAAACAACAAGTAAACTGCAAAAGTTGATCACTGTGTCAACTGCAAAACCAGGTCTTGTTTCTCTTCTACCTTACTAACCCTCCCCTTGAGGTCTCTTTCCTTTGTCTCATCCTGTTCCCAGCCACAGCATTGCCTGGCCTGTTTGCTGGGTTGATGGCTATAGCCTGTTTTAATTTCCCCTGGATACTGGTATGCTGTTGCTGAGCACTTCCTCCCACTCTGTAAATACTGGCTTGCAGTGGTCTTGTCTTCCCACTTGCCTAAATGCCCCGTTGCACATCGGTGAAGCATGGCAAGTATCATACATATGTAGTTTGTAACCACCAGCCTTGGATCTAGATGAGAAAAAGCCTTTTAGTCTGTGCTTGGGTTTAAAACAATAAATAAAACAAGTCCCCCAGCATGCTGGACATTGCTTCTCTCTTAGTAATCCCAGATGGTAGGTGGAGCAAAAGGGGCAAGAGTCTGACTATGTCTGGCTTATTCTTTGGCCTGAGTTCCCCCTTGCCATGTCTGAGATGTTCTTCAGTCCTGTTATCGTCATGACTTCATGTGTTGCAAGCATAAAACAATAATGTTTAGGTTTTCCATGTTGCAGAAGAGGCTGTTTAGCTGTTCTTTAAAGCTGTTTCTTTATTTTTAAAAAAAAGGTCTTGTTTGTGGAGAACTTCCACTTTTATCTTCAGTGCCAGGTCTTCCGCACTGCAGCAGATGGGGCAGTGCTGGGGGGGCTGCTGGGAACATGTCCTTGGGTCACACCGTGCTGTCCTGCCCACCCACGCCACCAAGATGTCTGAAATGCAGCACAGACACAATAATCACTTGATAAAAGACCAGAGGCGAGCAACAAAAGAGACAGAGTGGGAGCCCAAACTTTGGAAACACTTGCGATACAGATTATTGCCTGACTCCAGTTCTGCCTTTGAAAACTCTCTATTTATGAGGATCCAGACCCAAGGGAGGAGAGTTGTGTATCTAAACCTTGGCCTTTAACCTCTCCGGTCTGATCGTTCTGCCCTCTGCCAGTGCTTATGTGATCTCTCCACCAGCCACGTTTGGGTGTCTGAGTGCCTGTACCAGCCCTCAGGATGGTTGTTGAGACGGCTCCACCAAATTCTTTCCACCTCCAGTTAACTACTCACTGCTGCCCATCTCTGTGTGTTTCACAGGGCCAGAGACTTTTGTCTCCATGACAGACATCTGGATTAGCCACCTAGGGATTGTGGAGTAATTCTGAATTCACACCTACGTAGCTGCATAGGGAATTGGGTTTGTTTCACTCAAGGACTGCTATTTTCTGTGAACATTTTGCTCAGTTTTCCTTTGTGCCACAATGCTGCATGGACCTAAGCAGATAATGGGGTCCTGTCCTGCAGTGAGCCACAGCCTTTGGGGGAAATGTGGTCTCACTTGCAGCATCTCATGCGCAGTGGCACAGAATAATGTGTAAAACCTCTTACTTTAAAGTCCTTGGGGGAGCAGCTGTTTCTCACCATGGGCACCACCTGTCCTGCAAGGTCTGCCTGTGCAGTTGGTCTTGTTTTTGCAGGATTTATATGACATCTCAGACAAAGACCCATAGTAAAACTGTCAGATTATCATTATTATTTGGATTTTTACTATTAGTGGTGTTTATTTATATTCAATCTTGAGAATTGGTATTATTCCGATACTGGATAAATAAACAGATCCCAGAATTAATCTCTTGGAACGTCTCTTTATTTAGATTTTCTGAGAAAGCATTCCTACTCCTCAGCAGAGGGTAAATGTTAGTGCTCAGAAAGTTAAAATTATTTAGGACAAAAATAAACTCAGTTTATGGAGATGGAAAACTCTGAGTCTTGATGGTTGGATCAGTGTCCTGGGTTTAAAGCAGGATATTTAGTCCTGCCCTAAGCCCAGGACACTGACCCAACTGCCCCTGCGCCTGTTCTTGCTGATATTTAAAATGTTTCTAAAATGTTTTGAGTTGAAAGTATTGTCAGAGAGGGAAAGAGGTGACCTAGTGGTTCAATTCTGCTGCCAGCAAATGCAGAGTAGGCACGTCTTTGTGATGAAGGTGTCTCACTGTCTTCACAGGAGACTCAGTTTTGACTGTTTGGACTTGACTACAGGCTGGTGTTGTACTAAAAATTACACTAGCTGGTTGTAGTGATTTTTCTGCTGGATTTCTTTTTTGTTTTTTGAGTGTTTGGGTTTGTTTGTTTTTCTTGGGGGTTTTTTTGTTGTTTTTTTTTTTTTTTTTTTAGTGTTTGGGTTTTTTTTTTTTTTTTGGGGGTTTTTTTTTTTTTTTTGGGGGTTTTTTTTTTTTTTTTTTTAATAGAGCAAATCCAAAAGCAAAACTAAGTTGTTTGCAGTTTGCCACATCATTTCAACTGGTAGTAAATTAGCACAGCTCTGCCCAGCAAATCAGGACACAACCAGTAAACATGTACTGGTCTTAGACCCACTAAGCTCATTTCATACAGCCTAGTAATCATCCATTTAATGCTCTTTTTGTCGTGCCAAATTCCTCTTTCTTATCTCATGGCTATGCAGTTGTGCCAGGGCTTCAAAATACACTTGCAATGGGTCCCAGTCTGCAATATTTCTCAGTCTTTTGGAGAAAATAAGGTAAGCCTGGATTTCTCCTTATTTCTTGGCAGTCCCTGGTGACGTGGCTTGGATGATGGATGAGACAGGTGTGACTCACATGGTTTCAGTGGATTTCTTGAGACCTTGATCTAAAGGCCTCCCAGTGCAGGTTAATATCCCAAGTGGAACAAAACTGGGCACCAATAGTGCAGGAGAACCCAGACTCCTGCTGCTGGGATGTGACCCAGGAACCTGCCCCTTTCCTGTTCTTGTACCTCCTTAGTTTCTCGTGGTTTTTGCACCTTCCCCTGCTGGCTGCTCCTTGGCAGAGCCTTGCTGCTGAGCTGCCCCGTCCATGTTCCGTGCTGTGCTGGGATTTGTTAAGTGGGGTTTTGTGCTGCCTGTTAAATCTCATCCATACATCCGAGAGCTCTGCTCTGGCTTCTGCGGAGCCCTTTTGTTGTCCTTGGCCACAGGAATAACAAACGGCAGCTGATGATGAACTGCATGTGAACGAGCAATGCAGTTTAGCCCCGCTAAGCAAACTTATGCCCAGTACTCTCTAGCTGTGGCTGAGGTTTCAACAAGGATTTTTTGCATTTCCTTGTACAACTGGTGACTTCATCGTGGATGGCACAGGCTGTGGTGAGAAACCATCGTGTCAGTAGCTGAGCCATTTGCTGCCAACCTCCTGAGCGCTGTTGGAGCCTTGCTAGCAGGATTCTGGGCTCAAAGCACTGCTGGACGTCTGGAGCAAGGAATTGAGGTGTTATTTGTCTTAGATTTTTCCTTTGGAGGTGGTATGAATTAGTCATTGTGATTGGGTTTGTTCCCAAGGAGTAGGAACCCCTGTACTCTGCACAGGGCATATTTCCATGTGTGTAGTCTGGACTGAGGCCAGGCTGAGTTTGGATAAATCAATGTGAACCCGGAGTGACCCAGCTGAGGGCCATGGAGTTTCTCTGCCTTAGCACTGGGGAAGCTGAGATCAGGACTTGGCCTGTGCCTCCTACCAGTAATGGATGGCAGGAAGGAGGGCGCGAACTTCCCTGGATGCTTTTGTTTCCAGCCAATGTATCAGCAATAAGGTACTGACATTTTTATTTCTTGGCCATGAGCTGGTGATGACTAATGAAGGCAGGGGGTCTGCCTGTGGGTGGGTTCAGGCAGCAAGGAGCTGTTCCTCATCAGCCTGTACCTCCCAACCAGTCCTTCTCCTTTCCATGACAACTGGTCAGTTGAACAGACCCTCCACGGCTGACGTCAAGGGTCAGGGATTTGGCCACCAAATAACTACAGCAACAAAAATAGCATCGCTTCCCCACCCCTTCCTTCCCACATTATCCTGCTGAATCCCAACTCATAAATGTCCTTTTTTTTCTTTCTTGGATGAGAAGCAAAGCCCACATGTATTAGCTGGAACATATGGCAGGGTTTGGCTGCAGCCCATCAGTTGTGAAGGCCAAATATTCACTTGTAGCTTCTTGTTCACTTAAAAAAAAAAAAAAAAAGAGGAGAAAAACATGTTCTTTCAGGACTGGATGAAAGGCTGAGTCTGTGCTCAGCACGGAGGTGACAGGCTGGCCATTGAGAGGTGGCCTGGTGGCAGTGGCCACTGTCCCCTGCTCCCTGCCCTAATGCTGGTTCTTGGGTCAGGCAGAATTTGCACAGGCTACTCGGGAGAATGTCACCAGCACCAAGGATGCAGAGCACTCAGCAGGTTTTAAGTGTGGGTTAGCCATGGGCAGGAGAAAATTCTGTCTTTGCAGCACTGAAGGTTTTATTAAGGGTCATGGGAACATCTGGGAGGTCACAGAAATTAATGAAGGAGAAGAAAATGAAGGGACATTGTCAGAAATGGACTGTCTGCACCACCAGACTGTACCTGGTGTACCTGAATAAAAAAGATTAGAAAAATCACAGAAATGGTTGTTAGACACTGACCTGCTGCTTTTCACCATGGGTTTTCCAAAGCAGCTGCAGTGGTGGCTTTGATCTCACATTATGTCCCTGCTGAAAGTTGAGCCTGAGACTGTGTTATGTCCTGTCAAAGTCAGAGGTGGGAACACATGAATCCACAGAGCCTCCTGCCTGAAAAATAAAGGGTGGCAAATCCTGCCTCAAAGTATTGCAGGTAGGGCAGTGCCTAAACCCACAGCTCTCTGAGGCCAGGGCCGGACTCCCGGGGGTGCAGTGGGGAGACTGCTGAAGTTCATCGCCCAGGGCTGTGGGCAGGCAACTTCTTTTGAAGATGGAGCCAGCCATATTCCTTCCCAGGAAAGATCCGTGTGATACAGAGAGAAAGAGCTTGGAAAATATCCTTCAAAATATTTACCCAAGGTGTTGCTGTGATTGCCCGGGGACTGAAGGCCAGTCTGTTGGTTCCCTTGCTTAGAAAGCTGCTTTTAAAGTGGTTTTTGCCAAGGCACTGCCTGTTCTAAGGTTTAAATACATTCTGGGGCATCTGTGACCTGAGTTACTCTGTGTCTTTGGAAGCAGACAAGAAACTGAAAAGTTTCATTGAAATAGTCTGAAAGGAAGAGCACTGACTTGTGGTATGTTTCACTGTCCTGCTGATGGAAAACACTTCCCCATCAGGGGCTGCCAACCTCATCCAAAGGAT
The DNA here is from genome assembly GCA_013400655.1 of Mystacornis crossleyi. Classification (NCBI taxonomy): domain Eukaryota; kingdom Metazoa; phylum Chordata; class Aves; order Passeriformes; family Timaliidae; genus Mystacornis; species Mystacornis crossleyi. The sequence continues at coordinate 59,011 of VYZQ01027532.1, read as the reverse complement.
CTGTGATGAAGCCAAGTATTTTAGTGAAAGGGAGGAAAATATGTTGTGTCTTATCCCCATTTTTCATATTTATGGAGCTGCTGGTCTCTGTGCCGCAGGGGCTGAGAATGGACAGGAGTTTGCTTACCTGTGGGCAGCACTGATCCTGGGGATGTGTTCGCAGGCTGTTAACCAAGACTTTGAAATGCACTGAGCTCCAGACTGGGCAAGGAAAGGCTGTACAGGGAATTCATGCTGCTTTGGGAGAGACTTTTATTGCATGGTGAGGCGGAGTCCTGATCTGTGCTGCTGAGAGCAGGTGGTTGGGACAGCGTTTGCTGAGTGAGTGGTGCTTGTGCATCTTGTGCTCTTAATAACCTTGGTGCACTCAGCACAGTGTGTGTAGGTGCTGCACTCACTGCAGATCCCGCTGTGGGCTGCTGGGGAGGCTGGTCACCACTGTTCCCTTTGCTTTAAATATGCATGTCTTCTGGCAGTTGGTGGTTCCTTGATTGGCAGTCCCACTCCATTTTCTTTAACATAAGCGTTGCACCCTGGTGTCCAGGTGCCTCTGCTGCTTCTCCGGAGCTATCACTCCAGGGTCAGTCACAGACTCCTCCAGCCAGCTACCTTGGCTCACTGGGGTGCTGCTAGTAAAACTTGGTTTCAGCTTGGATCCTGTTACAAGGCAGGCAAATAGCAAATTAAACAGCGATGTGCCACTTTAGGAAGCAGCTTGTCCACTCAGCTGTCAACTGCGGGTCCCTTCTGTGCAGCCTAGGCTGGGCTACAAGGTTGTGGTAGCTCACTGCAGGCGTGTCCTGTGTGTTGTGAGGATGCAAGGGACATCTTCAGGCTCCCCCAGAGCTCTCCCCAGGTAATGTCCGTGTCTGGGCTGTAGTCTCCAGCTGAGTTACAGCTGAAGCCTGGCTCAGACAGGCTTCATGTGGCACTTTCGCCTGCATGGGGGAGCTGAAGCTGTTGGACCCCTATCTGCCATCAGCATGACCTTTATGTGCTCTCCCAGCCACCCTTCCTGCTGCTGGAGTTTGCTCTGCACCTCCCAAACTGGCTGAATCTTTCTCACTGTAACCTGCGCGAGCATTCCTTGACCAGACTCACCACCCTATAAAGGGGCAGATCCTACGCACACCCCGTGCTTTAACGCTGGATTAAGGCCTCATTCCTGTAGCCTCAATGACTTGGGTGTAACAAAAGCACAACATGGGACATCAGTGCCGGGTTGTTCCCCAGTGCCCAGGCATAGTTCAGGCCTGGATGCCGGGAAGGCTGCAGCGAGCACTGTGAGAGGAGGCAGCTCTGCAAGGCACTACTTTGTAGAGGACAAGGCTCGTAGCTCCCTGATGGCCTGGGATTCACAGGACAGTTTCAGTTTTGGCAGCTGGACTCTCCCGTGTGATAGCTGAAGCTCTGGCAGCTGGAGTAGGCTATGATTCTTTTAATGTTGCCCAACTCAGATCTGAGCTTAACAGAGATCTTCCCATCTTGGGAGACTCATTCCAGCCTGATTACTGTTAGGGTTGTTCAACAAAACAGTCCCTGGAAAATGACTTTTGCACTGTAGCACAAGGCTTCCCACAGTGGTGTTTTTAACTCCAAATCACTGTTTCTTTGATCACTATGCCTCTGTTTTCCAAATATATTTTTGGATCCTTGCTGTGAAATCTGGCTAGATTACTGACTCCTAAATAAACCGTTTTTAGCCTCTAATCTTTTTTGAATCAAACCAAACCAGGCAGAGAGACCCGAATAAGCATTCACCTGGACTTCTTCTTTGAAAGTTACAACACTTAAAGCTGTCACTGAGTTGCCAGCAGTCAGTACACTCAGCTGTTTTGAAAAGCACAGTGTAGAAGCCATAGTGTCCTTCGTGACGCTTTTGAGAAGCATTAGATAGTGAAGGTTTGCATGGTTCAGTCTTATTGTTTACATATCTGTCCCTTTGCTGCTGTTTTACATGGTGGATGTTACAGTTCAGCTCCTAAGTGGTGGAGCTCTGCTCAGAAAGGGTTCCAGGTCCTTCGGGGTCGTCTATGCGGTCTTTGGGGTTGCTTTGGTATTGCAGCCAGCCTGTGCTGAATAACACGGTCCTGCTAAGTAGGATTGCCAGTTGAGCTCTTGCATGCTCTAGGTGTGCATCACAGGCTCTTCTCCTGTGCACAGACGTGCACAGAGCTGGGGAGATGAACAGGAAAACCCTCCTGGTGTTTGCCTGTGCTGCACACCTGGGATGGGAGGGAGCGCTCAGGTGTAAGAGCCAGCCGTGCTTAGCTCCTGAGTGAGGGATTATTTCACTGGGATAAGAATGTACGCAAGCCTGGGAAGGATTGTGTTTGCGAAGTGATGAGGATTGCTGCGCTAATTGAAACAGAATTCTGGTGTTGCTATGAGTGCTTTTAAGTGCCCGTTCCTCTGTGTCAGGAGCATCATCAGGCGTTTTGGAGGTTATCCTTGTAGATTCCCCGGCTGCAAAACTGCAGTAGAATTTTGGCAGTGCTGTATTCTCCCCTTTATGTGCCAACAAGCTTGGGTCTTTTTCTTGTTCACTTAAAAATGACAAGAAGTCACTAAGCAGTCACTTTAGCAGTCCTGACCACGGAAAACTAGATCTGCTTTAGCTTAGCATTATGAGCCAAAAAGCAGCACTCGGCTAGCTCTTCTTTCAGAGCCAGGGTGCTGCTGAGTGCAATCAGAGACTTTGTCCAACCAGTGACGGGTGACAACAGAAGGATGTCAGTGCAAGGGAATTTCAGACAGAGGTATGTTCCAAAGGCTGCTGAAAATAGCAGGGTTTGAAGCCTTCTGAGCTGCACACTTTGATCTTGGTCCACGCTGAGGACAACTGCTCTGACTGATGGACTGCACTGTAAGTTGGCGATGGATTTAGCAGAGTCCTCACAGGTGTCTGGATTTGAGACCTGCTGATACTAGCGATAAAACTGTGTAAAAGGTGTAATGGTATGGGTGTATGTGTCTTTTAATCTGAAAGCACTGAGATGGAGGTTGTTAGGGTAAATGGAAGGGAGTGTGACACAGCTTATGCAGAAAGGAAAAGAGCTGAGATGGTGCCTGTACTTGCTGTGGACTTACATCTGTTGTAGTGACTCAGATTGATGCCTGATGACTTACTAAAGCACAGCTGCATTGTGCATTGAACCACGTGTGTTGAATCCAGCCTGTTGGGTTTTCATTCTGCACAATGCTCAGATGAGATCTGGCAGACCTCAGGCTCAGGCGTAGCAACCGCCTGATGGTCCCAACTGTGTTTGATTTGGGAGCGTGTGACCCAGACACCAGGAACAGTCCGTGAGGCAGGGCAGGAACGGCTGGGTTTGCTCCAGCCCAGCACTCCATGCCCTGATTTGCCCATCTGTGGAATGAGTTTGATGTGCAGTAATTACACACCAGGCACTCGGCATTGTAAGACACGACTGACATCACGTATTTGGGGAATGTCAGATGCGCCGCATGGTGTCCGTGCTCTGTGAGTGAGCTCCAGCGGGAATAGCACACATAAACAGTAGCAGATTAATTAGAGATGTCCTGTGCTGCAAAAAGCCAATTACGGAGCGGTTTGCTCAGAGTCGGTGGTGCTGCCTGGCTTATTAGCAGGACATGAGCTAACTGTCCCCTCAGAGGAGAGCAGTGATACAGCAGTGACAATTCACTGTCACAGCTGTCCTGCACGTGAAAGAGGAGACCTGGATGTCAGCCACGCAGGTCCAGGGCAGGTCAGCTTCCAACACGACCCTTTGTTAAAGCTCCTTCCCAGGCAGCAGAGCAGTGTCTGTGCTCCATACAGCAGAAATTCACGCTCAGGTGTTCCTGACTACCTTTGCAGAGATCTTTCTGACTTTGATACCTTCAGTATGTTTTATTCCAGATGTTTTAGCTTGAACTGCTGCTGCTGCTGTTTAAAGGGCCCTCAAAACCTGATAATATCCCTGGGATCTGGGGGAAATTGAGCATTTCAGATGAGTGGGAGTCCTAAATCATTGCCAGGCTGCAGAATAATGGTTCTCTTTGTTTTGGGCCTTCAAACCCTGATAGGATCATTGGAAGAAATGTGACTCAAGGGTTTTCTTTGGAGTGGTTCCTGAGTTACAAACATTTTCTGGTTGGGACCTGGACTGAATGTGGAAAGCCAGCTGCCTTGTCCACGGGCAGCAGCTTTCATTTCACAGGACACATCTGGCTGAGGGTGAAGTGTCCTAAGTGTCCCAGTGCCCTAAACCCAATCCCATCCCTCTGTCACAGCACTGCCCAGTGCCATAAATCCCATTCTACAGCTCACCATAAGTTACCCTGGGTATCTGTTCTACACACATCCCTATTTCTTTCTGGTTTCTGGTGAATCTCACCAGCAAGACCTGTACAATCAGCATGAGCTACTGCAAGGAGAGTCAGACCTATCAGCCATGGGGCTGAGCAGGGCTGACAGCTTGTCCTGTCTTAGCTGCGCTGCTTGAGGAGAGTTGCTGAGAGGGACTCTCCCTTTCCAGCAAGACTTTATCTATTTTTCATATTGCTATACTTTAAACAAACAAACAAAAAAATCATTTCTGGAAAAATAATTATTTCAACATCCACTGAGATTTGTTTTGGAAAGTTGATACTCTGCTTGATTTCAAATCCACGAGGTGAACTGAAATTTCAGCTCTGGAGCATATTTCGGTTTGTCTTCCACCCAGGGGAGAGTGGAAAGAGAAGTATAAGCAAGAAAAGTGGGGCAGGGAAGAGAAGTGGCAAAGGAATTGGGGAAAGGAGTCACAGCATCAAATGTGTTTGGCAGACTTCTGTGCAAAACTGGAGGAGGAGGTCATGGCGTTGGTGTTGTATTGAGAGGCACTTGTGTGTACAGGGTTTGCGGAGGATGAGTAGTGATGAGTTTGTTTTGTTTTGAAAGGAAGAACTTGCCAAAAGATTGAATTTGAACTTTCTGCAGAAAACCGGAGCAAGAGTTTGTGCTGGGGCTGAAGCAGCCAGGCAGTGGCTGGGAGAGAGGGAGCTGACGGTAGCACCTCACAGGGTGTCAGCCCTGCACAGTGCAACAGCTGCCGTTCCTGTCTCTCAGCTGGTCACTTTTGAGGATTCTGAGGGCCGTGCAGCTTTGCTTCCACTCCCTAAAGCCTGTGTGCCAGGTGTCTGGAAAAGCCAGCACTGTCTCACAGGGGATTTGGTCCTTCCTCAGAAGGGACTCATCCTCCAGGCCAGACAGGCAGACAGGTTTAACCAGGGTTATTCTCAGATAGTGTACATTGGGTTTTTGCATTACTGAAACATGTCCAAAATTTGTAATCATTTTTTTTCCTAGCTCACACTAGAAGATTTCATATTTACAATAGAACACTGGCCTTCAGCAGCAAGCATAGACACATTTCTTTTCTAAACTACAGAGACATGGATTGCTGCAGAAGAAAATTCACAGTGGAGCTGATTGGTGTTTTGATGGGTCCCAGGTTAGCAGTGGGGCGTCTTAGCCTGTCCACAAACACCTTTCCTATTACAAAGTGAGGATTTCCAAGAGCTTTTGGCCTTTGCCTTAGCAAAAGGAATACACTTCCCTGGCATGGGATGCAGTACCCCAAACTCTGCTTTACCCCAGACATACATCTTTGTATCCAATTTCACAGCTGTTAGTGTGTTAAACTGCCGTGTGATATCTTCCACAGGGCTGGGCAGGGAGGCTTGTAAATTTGGGGTATCTTGAAGCTTGCTTGTGCATACACACTCATGTGTACTCATGGGTGCAGAGCTTTAGGAACAAGTGTAATAGTTGTATTCCTTGAATCTTTCGTAGTTCCCCAATAGAAGAAAACTTGGCAAAATACGGCACCCTGAATTTGTAACTGTTTGCTTCTTTGTTCACATTTGCTCATATCCCCAGAGGAATGAAGTAATTTATTTGATTTGCCCTCTTGCTTCACACTCCTGCTTATGAATGGCTGGGACAAGACTGGGAGTATGAATAGCTTGGCTGCATGTGGTTTGGAAAGACGTGTTCACTTGCACATTGGTGTCCAAACAGAGTAGCTGGCTCTGAAATCGTATCAGTAAGGCTTTTGAGTAACTTAAAACCCTTCTCGTAGATGCTTTGAATTTCTTCCACTCTGACATTGTGTAAGCCCCTGTTGAAGTTTCATTACCTCAGTAACCACAGAAAAGCAGCCAGCCTTTTCACTGAAACCTTCCCCACAAAGGTCTGGATTCATTCCCCACCCCCTTTTTCCTTGAACGCAGAGCACAACTTACTGTAGTTTAAATAACAGGGGAGAAGGCCAAGACTGCGTATGGATCTGGGTGGCATCATTCTGAAGAAGCGGGAATGTGTCCTGTCCCCTGGCTATCTCTGTGCCACTCTGTACTAAATATGGAAGGTGACCTGTATAATTTTCAACATAATTAGGCTATTCAGTGCTTTCTTTAGAGTAGTTTATAACAGACCAGTCCCAGACAGCTGCTGTTTCATGGGCCATTCTTGGTGTTTTCTGTGCTTTAAATAACTCCAGAGTTTTGCGATGTGCTCTAGTGAGACTTTTCCCTACTTTCTCTCCAGAATTTGTTTCTGAACCTTCTGTATTGAGTCAGTGATTCACCATTCAGTTAGCAGGGGCATCGTGGTGTGAGCAGTCACAAGACGTCTCTATTGCTTCTTCTCTTAGGGGCTGTATTCCTGGCACAGGAATTTCAGCCCTCCGCAGAATGGTGCAAGTCCTCCTCAGCACAAATATCCCCTTCCCACATTCACTATTGAGCCCCATCCAGGTTGCTTCCAGCCTGACTCCTCCTGCTACTGGTAACATAGATCAGAACAGTTCCTGGAGAACAAAAAAATGGGGGGTTTTGCTTATTTTTCATCTCATATGGTTTCACCCAAGGAGACAGCGACAGTGTATGCCACTGCTATGTAGAGAGGCTAAAATATCCTGTTAAAAAATTGAGGCAAACCTCTGCCAGCAGCCACTACATTGAGCTGCTGAGGACTTTTCCGTGCTGTGGAATACTTTGAATTTGGGAAAGATTTTAATTTTTGCCTTTTTTTTTTTTTTTTTTTTTGAGTGGCCTGACCCCAAAACACTGAAATCAATGGCAAACTAAACATCAAGTGAAAAGGTTTTTTATTTAAACCCCGCAAGTTCCCAGTTTAAATCAAGTCAAGTTCCACTTGCTGACGCTTGGAGAGGAAAAGGAAAGACCTTTTTAGACACCAGGCAATGCATTATATGTGCCTCCCCAGACACTCTCATTTTCAGCCTTTTTTATATTCAGACACGTATAAAATTAAGGGATTATTTTCTTTGGCACAAGATCATGTCTATTTTCAGAAGCACCCAGAGCTGCTCCAAATGCTGCTGGGGGAATCGGTGCCAGGCAGCTGCTCTTCATTTCTAGGGAATTTAAGAAAAGTTCAGAGTTCTTAGCTGATGTTTTGTGTTTAGTAAAGCTTTTGTTTTCTCCCTCAAAATTTCATTAATCACATTATTTGTTGCTTAAGCAGCAAGGTAGCTATCAGGCAGAAATGACTGATGCTACTTGCTCATATCCAATACAAAGTTGTTGAAGCATGAAAAGATGAAAAGACTTCTTGGTCCTGAGAAAGAAAAGCTGTTACTTCTAGCTGTGCTGTGGAAGGTCCAAGGCAAGAAGTTTACCTTAGCTGAGCAAATAAGCACAAAACCCCCATCCAACAGCTTTCCTCTTTCATGATGGTTATGGCTTTTTTTCCCCCCTCCAACTACTGATTTTTTCATGTATAATCTCCAGAGAGCCAGTGTGCGGTTCTGCTCTGTGCTAGAGGATGGGATGCTCAGAGGCAGTAACAGGTGTACAAACTTAGGGAGTTCTTTCATCTCAAAAGTGCCTGCACTGACGTGGTGAATAAATTACTGAGAGTGTACATGTTCAGCAAGGTGAAAGCGGGAACCAGAGTTCCCTGCTCTTGGTTTGTGCCCGTGGTCAGAACCTGTTGGGCATCAGGTACTCACCACCCCGATAAGATAAAAAGATGGGAAGGCACTACAAGTGTGATCATTTGCCACAGACCACAACATGTCTTGTTACAATTCCTCAGTTTAGAAGACTAAAAGAGCCCAGTAAGTTGCCTTCCATAAAAAATGTTAAAAAAGAAACCAAAAAAGCAGTGTATGCCAGAGGGGTGGCAGTGGGAAAAGGACCAACAGGGCTTTTCTCTGCCCTGCTCTGGACAGCATGAGTCTCTCCAATGATGTGAAATCCATCCCTTTCGTAATTTTTTAGTAATTTCAGTGGTGTAGCTATTCAAACTCCTGTGCAGGTGGGAGGGTTCGCTCTGCACGTTTTCATTGCAGGTAACTACAGAAAGAAGGAGGCTTCACCACCCCACAAGGGGTGCTGAGCTGTGTGTGTTGGCAGGAGGACAGTTCTCTCTTCCTTAGCAAGCTGTGAATGTTTGATCTAAACGTCCTGTTGTGAATTGACACCTGCAGTTCATGTCCTTCCCACGCCAGGGGCTGTCAGGTTCATCAGTACAGCCCCTCTTAGACCTAACCAAACTCACAGGTGGGGTGTGAGGGGAAAACAACTCTTGGTGTGTACACACTCATGTATGGGTGAGACCAAGAGACACACTCTTGGTCTTTCCTTAATGTTTCCGAAGCAGAGGTTTGCCACGTCTTTCAGTGGATGCTGGCATCGCCCCTGGATCCCTCTCTGGCTAGTATGCAGTAAACCATTTTATCATAAAAGCTGTGGTGCTAGAGCTGCTCCCCTGAGACAGCTGACATTTCACACTCCTTCCTGAGAAAGCCTTGCTGTAATCTGCTAGATAAGGAAAGTATTTTTATTTCACCTCCAAATACGCTGCTTGCTCATAGTCAGGCTGTGCCACAACTGCACATTTTTGCAAGGAGAGGAGGAGGCTCTTGGTTACCACAGATGCCGATCTTACCCCCTCACAGCTTGCTGAGTCACGCAGATGCAACCCAGACATGATGTAGGTTGCATCTCAGACTCCCCAGGTTTTTCCACCCTTGCGGACTTCCCATTGTGGTTTCACCTAAAAATAGAATTGCGGGACTTGATTTGTCCTTCAGAGAAAGAGCAGAGGAACAACCTGGATTTTTATGTCTCTTCCATGCAGGAATTGAAGTTCCAAAGGCAAACATTGGTGTTGGCTTCTTGGAGAGATGATTGGCTTCCCACTTCATTCTTGGGGACGTCTTTCTGACTGTCACATTTTGGGCTGTGTGCTAGCTCCTGTGGCACCCGGAGATGGGAAGCCTTGCTGGGCTGGGAGCTTGCTGTGGTGCTGATTCAGAAAAGCAAGTGGGGAAGATGCCAGAAGATGCCTATATTGTGCCATATGATCGAAAATGTTTCTGGGAAGAGAATTGCTGTACTTCTTCCACAACTTCAGTTATAAGCAACCAGCCTGCAGGAGAGTCTAGAAAATGTAGAGAATCATGGGCTTTTTCATTCTTGGTTGTGCACAGCCTCTTCTTGGCCCTTGAGAAAAAACAGAGCTCTGCTTTATTTTCCAGCTCACAGTCAAGGCAGACTAGTCTCATGGAAACTGGATCCTTGTGGAAGGAAAGTTTAGAGGGTGTTGGTTTGTTTTCTTTGCCGTTTATCTTGCTGGAGAAGAGGAGATGAAGGACTGGGAATGAGACAGGTATATCACCCCCTGAATAATGTGAATTGTCTAGTGTGTTTTGGGATGAATCCCAGTTTCCTCTGGCTATTTTTGTCCTAAAAAGTGTCGAATGCTTATGTAAATTTCATCAAGTGACTTGTTGATGCCTCTCCAGCAATAGATGCTTCAGCTGAGATGAGGCATGTTTCCCAGCACGAGGGAACAATCAGAGGCTCCATGAGTGCCCTGGGGGGGAGCAGTAAGTGAGGCAGAAGCTGGAGGTACCAGCTGAGGAGAAGGCTGATGGAGGCCATGGCTGCCTGCCTGCCCCTGACACACTGATCCTGCACTACAGATGGATTTTCTGCTCCTCTGTTTTCAAAGATGCCCATGATATCAGTCAAGCGGCTCTTTTCCATCTCTTTTCCCATGTCTATACCATTGGGTTCAACTGGGTGCCAAGGGGCAGCACAAAATCAGAGGTACCTGGCCAGCACAGGGCTCCTTTGACTTCTGGTTTCAGGAGGAGGCAGAGTTGGATGAGAAACATTTTCCTACCTGGAATTTCCTGTTTGGGTGCTGGGAAGGTTGTTAGGGATTCCAATCGTAATTATGAATTTTCTGTTTCAATTAAGATCCCTCCCAGATAAACTTGAGCCCAGTACCACATGTGTCACAAACTATTCCCTGCAATTCTGCTCCTTTGAAGCTGCTTGCAATAACAGACTACGGACATGCAGTGCAGAAACCACATGTGGATTTTCTAGTGAGAAGATGTGTTTGTCCCACACTTTTTGTTATTGCAGTTGTTACTCTTAGTAGCATTTGTGTCCACTAGAAAACGCATGATTAATGGTATTGGGGGAGGAGGAGGTTTGCTTTTGGTTTTTGTTTTTATGCAATTGACACAGAGAGCAGCTGTATTCAGTTAGAATAAAGGTCCCCAAGAGTGGCCAGCACTGGGCACTCAAGGAAGGACAGAAAAACATGTTCAGAGCACAAACAGGATGCTTGTCTTCAATATAAAAGCCAGTTAGCAATTGCCGTGATTCATTAAGAGCTGGGGCAAATGATACGTCCTGGCAAATTTTCTGAATTAAAAATGCTCAAGATCTTTCAGAAATTGTAATTAATTATCAAAGATCGTAGATTCATGCAAATGCTGCGTTGAGAGGTACTTTTTTAACTTATGCCCATCAATCTGTGTTGGGGGTTGAGAAAGTTTTCTTTCTGTGTGTGTATGTGCTCTTTTCTTCTCTCAAAGGAATTTTTTCCCCATGTTAAGGGGCGATTGCTGGGGTACTTAAGAAAAACAAAGAACCTAGCCAGCCACAAGGGAGGGGCCCAATTGTCCTTTTTTTTTGNCAATCTGCTTGAGGTAGGTACATGCCAGATATTTATTATATGTGTTTTTAAAATCCTCCTGAGGAGAATCCTGAATTCCCAAAGTAAAAGGTCCTTGAAGTTTGGTATTCTTTTTCCTGATACCTAGATAAACATTTTTGCATGCTACACTGGCTATAGCTCTGATTCCTCATCACCTTTCTTTTTATGTATCATCCTGCATCTGAACTGTGTTTTCAGCTCCCCTCTGTGTTTTCAGTTCTAGCTTGAGAAAGCCAACTGTTTTCAGTCCTCCCTCCTGGACCAGACCTTCCAGAGTCATTTTCTCTTTCTCTTGCCTCCTGCCTCAGCTCTGCTGGATGTGTTCCAGTGGAACTTGGTTCCTCTTTCCCCAGAGCATAGACTTGGCATTTCTTGCTGCTGGTGTCCTGCAGTGGGAGTGCCAGGACTGTCGTTATTGTGAGATAGGCTGTTTGCAAGAGCAGCCCACATTCTTCAAGTTATTCTAGCCCTCACATTTCTGCAGAAATCAGATCATTTGCAGGGTGGGTGTGGCCTTTGTGTCTGTAGGTGCAAGGCTGAGTTAACTCTGTGCAGGGCTAAAGAGGACAGTGCTTGTGAAAGGGCTCTTCCTGCTGATGGGGGCTCCTCCTTGTGTCACAGGCGCAGGCTGGGGGGATGCTGCCTACCCGAGAACGCTGACAGCATGTGCAGATGTTTTGGAGACAATGGGATGGACAAAGGCAGCATTTCCTGTCAGAGAAGGTTCATTTGCTGAGGAAGTTGGTTTCAGAGCCAAAAGAGCAAGAGCAGAAGAGCCCCGTGGGTGGTTTCTTGTGGTGTTTTTCCAGAGGAGATGCTGATTTAATGCTTCCTGTTGTTCAGTGGGATTCTCCAGTTCCCAGGGCAGGAGAGTTCATGGTGCTGAGCCCTTGCGTAATGGTGTGCAGTGCAATGGCCACACGTGCTCCCCCGGCCAGCAGATGTGGGAGATGCTGGGTGCTGCTGCCTGTCAGTCAGGCTGGAAAACACTGCCAGCTTCATGAGGAGGGGTCTAGAGAGCAGGGGCAGGACTGAAGGGTATTGCTCTGGAAGCAGAGGGCATTCAGGGAGCCTCCTGCCTTGCTGGGAGCTGGTGAACAGGATAAGGTCATAGCAGGGGGTCCGAGCCAGCTCCACAGCAGCTCCATAGCTCCATGAAGCTGCAACTACTGGTGAAGACAATAGTTCCTTAGTGTGCTACTTGCAAGAACATTCCCCTGCACTGGATAATGAATTATCAGATCCAGACAGAGGAAGTCTCTCATAATTCTCTTCCTCTGAGGTAACTCAGATTCTTTGTGAATTAACTTGTTTTACAAACTAGAAGCACAGGATACAAAATCAGTAGTTAAGAATCTCCTCCAAGTAGTACACCAGTGGATGGAAAGTTAATATAGGTCAGACAGCTGTGCCAAATCCCAGCTATCCAAACTGGATAGCAGACTCTCTGCTTCCTATATGCCTTCATATCCTCTGTGATGTAAGCATCAATAAGCACTCGACACGTGTGTCTATTGCAATTGTGTGGATGGATAAAGCCACACAGAATGTGTGCTCCTTGGGCTAAAGTTGTCTTTGGAGAACTGGAGATGTGTTTTCCACCTTTCCCCCCTCACTCTGTTATCTCCAGAGAGAGCTGATAACCTTTCTACTTGCCATAAACTGCTGATAGACAACAGCAGACCAGTCTGTGAGTGAGCTGTCACTGAGCAGGGTCACCATCCTACACCACTGCAAAAGTGACAAGTGTTTGATACCATTTGTTTTTTCCCTTTTCCTTTTTCCCTTTTCCAGTTTCCATCCTATAATGAAGTTTAAGTTCACTTGTTTCTGGCTGATCACATTTTGTCAGCCTTCCCAGCAGCAAGTAGTGCTTGGCAGGGGAATACTGAGAGTGCATGGACCAAAAATTATAAATACCTTGAAATTTAAGTTGTATGCTCCAAATTTCAGTTTTTATAGGGGAAAAAGAATTCCTTCATGTTACAGAAGGGAAGTGGAAGAAGTGGAGAAAATCAAATGCTTCAAGTAAGGTCTTGTCCAGGAATGGAATCCAAACAAATGCTGTCAGCTTGTGGCCTCTACAGACAGAGGCAATTTGGGAAAGGAACGTGAGCTCAGCACAGTACTCCTGTGTCCAGGGACTTGGCTCTGCTGTTGGTGGAGGATGGGGAGAAGGAGCCAGTGGTAGCATGAAGATGCTGTTTCCAGAATGAGGAAGCATCCTCAGAATGAGGAATTAGATGACAAGAGCCCATCACACTGATCAGGTGAATAAGGAGATGGTTAGGTGTGGGTGTCCTCCATAGGTGACCTCTGTGAGTGGTGATACGTCATGGAAAGGAGGGTGCGTGCAGGAGGTCTAATCTGGAAAGTGTTTTTCCTGTAAATTCTGGATTGCTATGAGACCTAGGTGGGAGGGAAGGTACGTGTGTGTGACATTTATCCTGCAGAGTTTTGGGATGCTCCAAGGTTATTCTGGAGTGCTGACTGTCTAGATTTACCTCTTCAGTGTAACCACTGAAGTTCTGTCCAAGTGCCTCACCTGTGAAATGCGGCTTGTAGCCATGGATAAATTCATTCTTTGTGGAAATTTTCATAATACATACATATTAAAAAAGGCCAGATACAAACCCGTGTTAAATTCTGGGCGAGAACTGTTAGATGTTTTAGTAGGAGGTGAGCAGTGATTTAAGGGAGAGATGATAGTAGGGATTATGGAAGCGTTGAACTGATATGTTTCTGCTTTGTTAATTGAAAATATATCCCGGGAAGAAAAAAAAAAACAACACAGTAAACTTCTGTCAGGAGCTTCAGGAGCTGGACACCAATGTTTAAATACCCACTTTGATTTTGCCCTGTGGTGTGAGAGAGTAACCCCATTCTGCAATACATTCAGATTAATGTGTCAGCTCCCTTCTCTGGAACATAGAGATCAAAGGTTTTTAGAAAATTCTTCCTTCCCACATGGAGGGCTATTCCTAGTATTATTTTTGGAAGTGGGGTTACCAGAAGTTTTCCAGGAAGAAAATTGCAAATCTCAGTGCTCCGTGGGCCATCTGTTTAATTTAATTTTTTTTTCTTTTTTTTTCTTTCTTTTTTTCTTATGCATGAGACATTTTGGAGCCTGTACGTAAGCAGACAGTCATGTTGACTGATTCTGGCAGATTCTGGTGTCGCAGAACGAGCACCTTGTAGCCTGAACCAGATGTGGGAAGGCTAATGAGGTGTCTGTAACCTGAGTGTGAAAACCTGAAGCTGCAGCAAAAATTTGGAATTTGATACCTCTTGAGGTAATGGAAATTAGTGCTTTAGGCAGAAGAGAAAGTGCAGATTTGGGGTAAAGTGCTGTTAAAGGCAATGAACCGTACATGAATTAGAAACGAGGGATGTTACTTTGAGAATTGAATAGTTTCTAGAAAGTGAGGTCCCTGGAAAAGCTGTCATGATACTTCTTTATATTTGGTTATTTTTAAGTGCTGAGAAAACACAGCTTGCAAACATGGAGTTTAAATCTATAATCCCCTTTTACCTGGAGCATGATTTCCTCTCTTGCACTGAGAGCCAAAGCAGTGCTGGTGGGAATTGTGGTCCAAGTCCCTGCACAGGGTCTGGAGCTCAGGAGTGGGCCATGAGTGGTGACACAGCCACTTCTCCCCACTAGTCACACGCAGATAGAAATGGGCATTAGGGAAAGAGACTCCTTTGGAAGCTACCATAGGATGCTGGATTTTCTTCTGCCTTGGCAAGAACAAGGAAACTCAAATTTCCAGCTGTGTGCAATCCCTTCAGACCACTGTCACTCATTTTGACATGCTTGGACCTCCATCACCGTAGCTTAGAACTGTTAATGACAGTATTTTTCTCTTCACTTGACCTTCTGATAGCTCCCTTGGAATGTGAAAGCCTGTTGGGCAGCACAGGTAGCAGGGGCAGAACCAGCCACTCTCATTAGCTGGAGACGTGGCTTTGCCTTCACCTTTCTGGTTCTGGATCCCTGAAATGCAGGTTGTGGGGCACATCCCACCATCCCTGGATAGCTGGGAGTCTGCGTGCCATCTTCGCAGAGCTAAGGCAGGTCCCCCATGCTCCCAGTGCCCATTGCCTCCTTGGGAACTGAACCCAAGGAGTGGTGCCAGATGGGGCAACCCATGGAGCACAGGACATGCAGTGCACGCTGTTGTCCCATGTTGGTGAATCAGGGCTCTCCTGTGACGTGGCTTTTAATCTGGAACTTGATATTTGGTGTTCCCAGTGGTTTCAGGCTGTAAAGATTATCCTGGTCTCTGGGGCAGGATTCCTTCATACTTGCAGCATAACATGGGTGCTGTGGGCTGGAGTGCTTGTGCCTGTCCTGCGGCTGCCGAACTCCCCTCAGATAGGCAAAACTGCACTTGAATTTGAACGCAGAATTTTTGTGGTGGCATTCTCCTAAAGCAGCAAGGAATGTTTTTGTCACCTCTTGGAAAACCCACATAGCTTGGGGTGTCTTGCTAGCACCCAGGCATTGCATGTGTCACAACTATCTAGACAGATAGAAATAACTACTTTAAATCATCCTTCTTACTTTAGGGCTTTTGCTTTCCTTTGGGAGAGGGCTCTTAGCTCATATTCCTTTGGGAAACTTCGTATGTTTGTGTCTGTTTGGCGTGTTGAAGCAAAATGATGTGATTGACCTTTAGGGTTACAGAAGAAGCCTGGTTTCTGATCCTTGTTAATTTAGGATAGTTGCAGGAAGAATCTCAGAAGCACTGAGATAGATATTACAGATGAAAGCAGAAGCTGAATGGCTTGAAGAGGTTCAGCACTTTGGAAATTTGTAAATATTCAGCTGAGAGGAGCGGAGCATGTGTGTGATTTACTGGGTGTCCTTGGCAACCTTCGCCTGTTTATTGGAGCAGAGCAGAAATAGCCATTATTAAAAAAAAACCAAACCAAAAACCAAAACAACCCCCCCCCCCAAAAAAAAAACAAAAACAAAAAAAAACCAAACAAAAAAAACACACAAAAAACCCCCCAACAACAACAACAAAAAAACCACCACCACGAACAACAAACCAGGAAGTCTTTTTAAATTTTGCATGAGGCTTTCCTGAACACATAGATGAGGTGGCCTTGCTCTTACGTCCCAGTGAAAGCCAAAGGCATGGCGAGGAGGCAAAGGGGGCACAGAGCCGTGCTGGCACTGCCGTTCCATGTGGCTGCTTCCCGGTGGAGCGCAGCCGGAGCCCTGGCGCCTCGGACACCGTCCTCCAAGCACTGCTCACTCTGCAGCTGCTCGGCTGGCTGTGGGACAGCCGCTCAGCGTTTTTCTCAGCGATCTTGGAACGTGTTTTCAGCACCACGTGGATCACATGAAGCCGCTGGTTCCTGCTGGAGCGTAGAGGGAAGCTCCGTCCAATTCCCTGTCCGTGTGATGGAAACGTCCCCATCCCTGTTATCTGCTAGGCCTCTCCCAAGGAGTTTCTGAGGAGGGAGCAGCAATCTCTGAATTCAGCTCCGAGGGACTAGGAAAACCAGCCTCTGCTATGCAATCTGCTGTAATAAACATCAGCCCAGAGCCTGTGGGACAGACGGATAAATCCTCCGAGACCGTGCTGAGAGGGGCCACTCGCTGTCACCGGATGGCTCTGTTAGTACAACACTGAATATTCAGCGAGGTTGTTCCTGTTAAGTGTCCTGGGCTTTGGCTTAACCATCAGACAAAGCCCTGCTTCGTGCAGCATCCCTGTCTGCTCGCTCAGCCCCGAGGAAGTCGAGGCTCTAATGGAGCGAAGCCGCAGCAGTTCACTGGAAGGCACTGGGGTAATTACTAACAAGGCTGTTTACATATCGAGTTCCCTCGTTGTGATGCACTGATTTGGCACTTTGTTCACAGCTGCCGGTTTAATGCTGAAGCCAGCCTTTTCCCAAGCTCGGCTGTGAGAGAACCGCTTAAAAATGTGTTGCCTAATTGCTGTTGCTTAATTAACGGTAAGAGCCTGCCAGCTCTCCATGCTGGCTGTGCCAGGGAAAAGAGGCAAGCAAAACTGGGAAGGGAAAGCTCAGAGGAAGCCTGAAGCACAGTGGGTTTGTCAGGGTCTTAATGATCTGCCAAATGCTGCTGAACTTTTTCACTGGGCTGCAAAAAACTGTTACAAATTTTTCTTTCTCCTGTCCCTTCTTCCCCACATGGAGCCAACTCTGCGAGCCAGCAGCTTGGTATGGTATGAATTGGAAAGGAAGGTTATAGGCTTAAAAAGTCACAGAATCACAGAATATTCTGTGTTGGGACCCAGAAGGATCATTGAGTCCAATTCTTATGTGAATGGCCTGTCGTGGAGGTTTGTTTCTGGCTATTCCCATGTTTGCTTTGAGTGTGTGGAGAGTGGGTGTCCTGTGGTTGCCAGAATCTGGGGCAGCCGGTCAGCGTGGAGCACTGCAGCACCAGCAGAGTTGCCAGAAGGGGCTGGAAGCAGAGTGGTTGTGTTTGCTTACTGCTGTGCACTCAGGTGTCTCTGCACCCGTGGGGTGGACAAGCCTGGTGCTTCACCAGTCTGACTCTTTGGCTCCAATTTCACGTGATTTTTTTTTTTTTTGGTAGTATTTTCCTACCTTGCACTCCTGGACTTGGACTTACAAAGGTAAGAAAGGCTTGCATAATCTCTTCCTGTGCAGGGGTCCTCTCCTGGGGAGCTGGGGGCTGAGCAGCACTGGCCTGGCTGGCCTCACTGGTGGGAAGTGCAAACAGGAAGGTGTTGATGTTCAGACTCAGTCACCAGCTCCCAGCCAGCCTGTTTTTAGCATTAACTGTCTGCTGCAATGGAAAGGCCACGTTCAAGCAGAATATCCCTCTGTGGGTCTTGGATGACGGTGGCACGGGTGAAGGAATGAATGAGTGGGTGTTCCCTTCTGCTGCCTGCAGATGGATATATGCAGCTCCTGCCCTTGGAGTTCAGAGAGGGGTTTAGATCCATCTGCAGAAGTGCACTGAGCCTCTGCAGTGGTTAAATGGCTGTTCAGACTTGGAAGGAAGGAGTGGAACATAAGATCAAAGGTAGGTGGATGAGGCTGTGGGTCTCAGACATCTGCTAAGTGCATTGCAACTGGCTGTGCTGCAACATTAAATTCCCAGTGCCTCTTGCAGAAGAGAATTCCCATTGCCTGCATTACATGGCAGCCCAAATACACAGCCTGTGCTGTGCTGCAGTAGGGTTTAATTTTTTTTTCCAGACCAGCTTTTAATCCACTTACTTTTCAATAGGCCTTTTTGAACATAAATGAATGCAATTAAATGTGTGTTTCCCGGTTGGATGAAGGCAAGGTAGAGGAAAGCAGATGGCCTGGAAGGGAACGCAAAGACTTTGAAACAAGCTGCTACGAGGTGCTCTTACGTGGTTTTTGGAGTTCGTGAGCATCCAGTGAGGAAGATGCCAGGGAAAACGTGGCTTATACCCATGTGAATTGCCTTGATCAGAATCCTCCTCTTTGTTGCAGAAGTACGTGGGACTCATCAGGGGAAGTGGTGAGGAAGTTAATGTCTCTGGGATCTCGGTTATTGCTGTGTAGGAGTGTGAACATGCTGTGCTGTTGCTGTAGATCTGTTGCAGCTGTGTCATCGGATGAGGTGCTGAGCAAAGAGCTCTTCAGGCCAAGGGGTACTGGTGTCATTCAGTGTTTTGCAGGATTTGGTGCTCCAGAGTAAGCTATGAGAGAGCTCAGAGTGTGTGTGTGTGTGAAAGGGAGCATCTGGGGGATGCACACAGGTCAAATTTAATTCTCACACTGCTATGAAAGCAATTTTTCATTTCTTGTTAAAGTGTGGAGTAGATTGAACTGGGCCAGTGGAAATTCCTTCAAGTCCTTTGATTGGTGTGACAGCGGAGTTCAATGCCCGTCCGTGATCAGACAAAACATGAAGCTTACTACATGGACTGAGGAAAAGGAGTTCCACAAATCTGTCCATAAGTTGGAGTTGCATAAAAGGACCTCCCAGAACTGAATCTTTGGTTTGCTTGCCCATCGTTTTGGGAGGTGAAGGGGGATGTAGTTTCAGTGCCTGAGTTCAGTACTTTCAGAATTAGACTGTGAAGATTTTTTGATGAAAATCCTCTACAAGCTTTAAAGGGAAGAGACATGGTTTAGCATCAAATCTTCTCCGCAGCACAAGGTTCCTCCCAGCAGTGCTCTCAGAATGCTCCCACTCTTGCTGGCACCAGATCATTTTGACACTGGGGGAGGCTCAGGGTGCTGCTGGGAGCAGATCAGTGGCCAGCCTGAGGGGAACGTGGCATGGGCTCAGGGTCAGCTGCTGGAAGAGAAGGTAGCCTGAAGGTTAAGGGATGCAGAGGACAAGTTTTGTTTCAGCTGCAAGGTCCTAAGGTCTGTAGCATCTCCCGTCAGTGGAACTGGGAGAAAAGAGGCAGGAGCAATGTTTTTGAGGTTTTGGTGGTGTGGGATGTAGCTGTCCTGCTCCTTCCCTCCCCATGGCAGCTCAATGGGGACAGGAGCCATGCTCAAAGCAGTTTGCTCATCCCTGTGGTGACAGCAGCTGCATCAGTGCTGTGTGTGGAGATGGAGCACAGCTGCTTGGAGTGGGTGACAGATGAGAAAGTCCTGCCATGGCCTCCTCAGGCCTCTCGGCAGCGATCCTAGAGCTGCTGCCTCAAAGCTGCAAGGGGGGATGAGGTCAGGGGAGGGGGTGCAGGGAAGCCAAGAACCCATGAGCTGGGGCAGGGTGACCTCTGAGCTGTCCTGTTCCCTCAGTGAGGGCAGCAGGGCAGGAAGGGGAGTCAGTGTTTCCAGTCTTGGCTTCTACGCTTTATGGCTGCTGCTTTCAGCAAACTGGTTTGGCCAGAGGAGCTGTGGGGGGCTGCAGACAATGGCTGCTCACATTTTCTAGCTGTCAGATACCTAATGACATTAACTCCCCAGCCTCCTATTTTTTTACTGATTTATTTTTTTCTCTCTAGCACAGCCAGCTGAAGTGCTTCCAGCAGCCAGATGGACCCAAATCCTGATCCCCATCACTGCCCTTCCACTCTCAGGGACCCTGCTCTGCTAGGCTGCCCTCCAGCAGCAAGGGGGTTTCTTGTTTACTGGAAGCAAAGTGCTGAACGTCTGAGGTGCAGTGGGGATCCCTGGTCTTTCCCTCCCCTGGAGGAGCTGTAAATGTGCATTAACCNATGGGATAAACCAAATGGGGTACAGCATATAAATTGAACATAAAATACAAAACATGAACACAAAGCACCGCTACAAACCTGATGGACGTGTGGGAGGGAAGTGTCTCCTCCTTGAGAGCAAGGAAATAATTCATTTTGCGTATGGAAAGGGCATCTGTTCTCTGCACAAACTACGGAAGGCAGCAAAAGCCATGCGGTCTGAGCATCCCACAGAAGGGGAGGGCACAGGGGTTTGCCAAGTCCATGGCCCTGCTCACCCACAGTCACCAGTGTCCCTTCCTTTGACCCTTTGAAGGCCCTTCCTGCAAGGGTTGGCAGGTTCCCATTGCTCTGTGTCCCTCCCAGGCCCTCTGTCAGTCGCTGGGCTGCGGGGTCCGTGGAGCCCTGGGCAGGGTGAGGTTTGAGCCTCACACCCTGGTGTCTCCAGTCATTTTCTTGAGCTCTGCTGTGCTGGTTTTGGGTCAAAGGACAGCTGAGCTGGGAAGTGTGTTAAGCCCTGCTGCAGCCCAGTTTACTCAGTTATTTTTGTGAATTAACAGACAATTTGCATTCAGCTTTTCCTGGGGGTAGGGGTGACTGGGGAGAAGACAGCATAGCGAGAAGAAAGGAAAAACACCTTTGAACTCTGTCCAGGTGCTTGAATTCTGGAGCTGAGGAGCACTGTACCACTTCTAAACTGATCCTTTCCACCTAGCTTTGACTCCAGGCATACGGTTTGCCCTTGTTATAGTATCTGCATTACATGTAAGTGCATGAAGGCCTGCAGACAGTTGGCATGCTGTCACAACATCCTGCTGCTGTGTGTGAGCATGCCTGTGTGTTTAGATGATAAGAGCTGTGATGCTTGAGGAAGCTTTGGCCTAGAAACCTCCTGAAGACTTACAGTGCCTTTATGCCTCACTATGGGGTGTACCTGCTAGGTGTGTGCTCTCATATACATTCTGCTTCCCTCCCATTGTGTGCTCTGGATTTTGCAAAGGATGTGCAGGAAAAAATTAAAAAAGCTCACTAGGTCATTTAGGAACAATCTAGAGAGTTTCAATAAGTTACTTCAATTATTCTTTCATATTCCTACTCTTTGTTTTCTTTCTTTTTTTATAATGCTATAGCAGTAGGTAGTCACAAAAAGTCAGTGCTTTAGTTTATTAATCAGTGTACAGGCACGTTAGCAAACCCTTCCTGCCCCAGAGAGCCCAGACTCTGTCTGGGCTCTGGGATGGTGGAGTGCGAGGGACCCAGCATGGGAGAACCACAGCACCAAAGTCTGGCAAGGTGTAAGCTGTCAGTCTGTGTAGCAGCAAGGAGATGTCCTCTGCAGGTTTTGATTTAAGGGCTGAGAGCCTATGTGTCAGGCTCTTGAGACAAAGTTCATTATTGGAGTTAAATGCCAGCATTTAACTCCAGCCAGCAAAAGCATGTTTGCTCCCCTCTGCACTGAAGGAAATACACTTTAATGGCTCTCAGAGGTAGCAAGTGAGGATGTTTTTCCCCCAGCCATCAGAGTGGGCACTGGGACCATCTGGCTTGTGTTTCCCAGAGGCTTGCTTTAGCTTGCAGACATTTGCCAATTTACCAGCAGTGCAAAGGCAGGAGTGTGGGAGGTTTCCCACGGGGTGGAGAGTAGGAGTTGATAGCTTGTACCTCACAGACCTCCCGATGTGCAAGAGAAAAACTCAAGTATTTAGGGCATTTGAGGGCTGTCGTTCATGCAGACCTGACATTGTTCCAGTCCACTTCACCTGAGGCTTCTCCTTTTTGCACCGTTTCATTTTCTGCTTCACTGCCAATGAAAACAATATGCTATTTTGATATTATTAGTCGTAGAAAGCCTAATCAGCCCTTTTCTTTTTTTGACAATATCTGCCCTGCCTGAGAGCTGATCCACCCTGCCCATCTAGTCACGCACTAGAATTTCCCAAGGGTTGTGGCACAGCATCCTCCTCCCTTTCTTGATGTTTTTCCCATTTACCAGGCTCAGAGGGCTGTGGGAAAGTCAGGCTGACTTTGTCATCCTCCTTGCTCTGAACTGACACATACTGAAGTCATTAACTTGGCTATCAAATTTCAGCTGTGGGCTGGAACTTGGCAAAGAAGGTTTTGGGGCAAAGTGTGTGTGGGACAGGATATAGTAGATTTTCCTGTAGGAAGCCACCTGGATCAGTGGCATAAGCAAAAGGGGTTGTCATCAGCATGCCTTCAGATTTCTTCACAGCAATGTGATTTGTGGGCAGGGCACTCATCGTAGTTCAGATTTCTGTCACCAGTATTTGTAGGCTATGGTTCATGCTGATCTGCTGTGCTTCTGACCCCTTCTTGCCAGCTAAACACATGGTTGAGTCTTGTTAGGGTTCTTCATTACAGTGGTCAAGGTACAGTAGTAGAAACATGTATTTCTCCCTGGGAAACTTCAAAAGGGCCCCTCTCCCCATCTGCAGATTTGGTATTACCATCCAAAAAAGCTGTGGAGTTAAGCTGTTGAGAAACAGGCAAACCTGGAGCACCTGGTTTTTGGGCCAGTTTACGTGGGGTTGTATTTTGAGCTCCCCTTAGCATTAGGAGATTTGCCACTGACTGTCATGGCTCTAAGCTTTGATGTTTTCTGGCACCTGTGTGTGAGCTCAGAACCGTCCAGCCTTATATGCAGCAGCTGGGGAAACACTCGGGGCATGTGTTACTCCTTCTACTGTTCTACAGCAGAGGGCAGGGAGGGAAACCCACCCAGCACCAGCGTGCTTGGCAGCACCCTATGAAGTATGATGACTTGCCCATACAGGGCATTGGCCTGCCTGCTGAGTCCCAAACACGTGGACATGGCCATCACTCCACTAGAGCAGGTGGTGAAATGCTGGAAAGGGCGTTTCCCTCTGGTAGAAGAGGGAACAGAGCCCATCTGTGTGTCAGTGCAGCACCACACCGTGCCCTGACACCTCTCACATTTTGCATGCCCTGTTTCCCTGCTGGATGCAAGCAAGGACAGCTGAGGAGGATTTGCTTTTGTTTTGTTTCACCAGCTTTCTAACTTGAGTCTGCCTGTCACTTCCTTGCTCCAAAACTACTTATTTGGCAGGGTCAGGAGCGTGAGTCACGGCCATGGCCCAGGATCCTGCCTCCCGCTTTGGCCAGCAGCCTTGCAGCTGGGGCAGAGCAGATCTGCTGCTGGTGTGCCTGCTTGCTGCAGGGCATGGAGGCACTAACCTGGCGCAGGGGAGAGTGTAAATTAATGGGTTAATGAGCAAAACTACTTTTTCTGATGTCTGAGCCCAGACCATCTCCTAATGTGTTGCTTTCCAAGGAGAGGGTTGTGTGCACTCACTTGGTAACTTCAGCAAACTTCTCCCAGAGACAGGATCACTCTCAAAAGAAAAACTCGGTGGGACATGCATCTACACAGAGCCTGTCTCTAATATTGTGGGCTGGGAAATAAAACTGGATTCCAAAAGGAGATATTCCTTAGAGATTGAATGGGCTTTGCAGAATTTGTGCTGAATAGGGGTAGCCTTTCCATCAGGCTTGTAGAGAACACAGGTTTTGTTCTTTCTGCTGGTATCTGACTATGTGTCTTGTGCTGGACCCACTGCTGGAAGAAGAAACGCAGTTCCAGTTGGCAGCACAATGAATACAAGGTCTCCTGGAGATATCCCTCCTGGTTTCCATCATAGCAGAACCCTGTGGGCCAGTCTTCAAGGATTTGGCTCTTGCACCCCACTGCTGAAAAATGCAGAGAATGCAAATATGCAAACCCTTAGAAAAACTGCCCAGCAACTTTACTGGTGAAAATGCCAGTGCCTGCTTCCAATAAGAAAGACAGGGAGAGAGGGAGGGAGCATTATTTTGTTTCTGGTCCATAATGTTAAAACCAAACAAAAAGCCCCTCTTAGGGATAACGGAGACTCTCAGAAGTGGTTGAGATGTGCAGAACTTTGTCCATAGCCTTGAGGACTTCCAGGCCAGCTTCAAGCATCGTGTGTGTTGGCCAGACAACAATGAACCCTTTGAACACACTTTGGGTCACACTGTTTTCTTGGAGGGGGAAAGGGAAGGGAGGCTGGTGCTTTGGTCTTGTATCAGCAGCCGTCTGTGGTGAGCCGCAGATGCTTTCGGTGGATGGCAGGGTTGGCTGTGGCTTCTCTCTGCAGGCTGGTTCTTGAGGCACTGAATCCACAGCAGTGGGTCTGCTGCAGAACCATTGCTGTGCAAGACTTGAAGTGCCTCTGCCCTCTGTGGTTTCAAAGAGAGCTTTTAAACTAACGTGGGAGTCTGTGAAATTATCCTGCTGCGATGTGTCAGCTGTTGACACAGCAACATGACAGTATGTCATCACTTATTTCCTGCTTGAGGGATCATAAAGCCTTTTTGCATGGTTCGGGCCCATCTGTTTTCTGAAAGTGAAACTTTATTGTTAATCTCTCTCGCCCTCACTGTCCTCTTCTTCCAGACTTGGCCTCTGGTGCCTTTCCTGAACCTCGCTCATGAGCTCTCTGGGGTGAGGTGAGAGAAAGAGTTACCCACCTTCTCCTACATGTTTGAGGCTGCACTGGCCCTGCTCTGAGCCATCTCTTCGGATCACTGTCATCTGCTGACAAAGAGGTATTGTGTGCAGTTAATGGGTACCTGAGTCTGACCTCTTTGCCTGAACAGCCTGGGACCAGAAATGTCACCAGGCCAGCTGACCTGTTGGTTGGTTGACCTGCTCTTTTGAGCGTGAGACAAAAATGAGTGATATGGCACGTGAGAACCAGCAGTTGCTTTGCAGCCCTGGTTTGAGCATCCAGGCATGGTGGGAAGCCCTCAGCCCATACCTGGAGGGAAGTTTGAATCTCTAGCTGCAGTGGGAAGCCCAGCCTGTCCTGGGCAAACCAAGGGGTGCAGCTCTTGAGACCGGCCCTCCCTGGTGCTTCATGCAGAACATCTCTTTTTTCCAGGAGTCTTAAGCTGCTACTGTTGTTGTTGGTCTGATATAAAATCTAGCATGGGGTTGATGGAAAATTGGAGGTTGTTGTCTCTCCTGCCTCATAACAGACAGAGCTTTTGCTGCTTCATCTGTCCCGTAAAGCAGAGCCTTTTTCCCCTTGCCAGGGCAGGGACAGGTCCATGCAGCTGGGAATCGGACATATGGGCGGTCTCATGGTAAATCCTTTGGAGAGCTGCTGAAGGAGCTTGGCTCAGTCTCGTGTCAAGTAGGATGAGGGAGGGAAACGCCTCCAGCTTGTTTGTGGTCTGGCAGCCAGAGAAATTTCTGCTGCTGTCACTGGAAACCAGGGTTCTTTTTTACATTTACGTCATTCCTGGAATGTTTCTGCTGCGAGTGCCTGTGCCACAGCCCGGCACCGTGAGCGCTCCAGAGCATCTTGCTCCGGGGAAGCGCTGCCGAAGAGCAGGAGGGGAGGGGTGCTGTCGTCATAGGAAGCATCTGTAAATAATAACCCAGGGAGCTGAATGCAGCACTGGTGCTAACCGTGCAAGTCTGCCCATGCCTCTGTTTGCCAAGTCACCACTTAGGTCTTGCAGATTTTATTCTGTGCCCCAGATTTATTTTGGATGGAAAGCCGTGTGTTTCCATTGAAGTTACACCTGCGGGGATTTATGTTTTGAACTAGCTTCAGCAATGAAAACACATCATTTGTCAAAAGTTCTTCATATTTGTACTTTTTAAAGTTTTTAAAGTACAAATATTTCCCTTTTTTTTTTTTTTTTTTTTTTTGGTAGTGTTAGAAGGATGCTCTGCTTCTTTAACAGTAGTCTGATCTGGGAGCAGATGAATGTTTTTCCAACAGCTTCTTTTCTTGAAATGAACAGCTGTTGTGCACTAAGTCAAACAGAAGCATTTTGTGGAAACTAAGTCCAAAGTGATTCTTTTTAAATACAAAACCAAAATTAGATGCGGTATTATGGTTAGGTGCACGTGCCAGAAGCTGAGTAAATGTAACAATAGACTTGTGATTTAGTCTTCACCCTATTTAATCCATCAATAGTTGGCTGTAAATCTCTGTTTAGAACAGAAAAGTTGGGAAGTGCTGCAGCTCCTGCGCTCTCCAGGGATGGTCTGAGCTGTTGTTAGAGGTGTGTGGTGGCAGATCCTTCTCACTGGTTGTGATGGGATTTCTCAGAGCTTGTAGTTTCCACTCAGGGGTTTGGGGTCAGTCCCATAGGATGCCATTACATCCTGCCTGCCTTGCTGCCCTGTGTGACTTTCTGTCTCTGCCTGTCTCAGTTATCATCCTGGATTGTGTTTAACTACGGTAAAGGATCTTTGTGAACCAGATGATGACTAGCATCCTTACCAGAACTTTTGTTAAAATACTTAGCCATATTTTCTTTTTAAAATCCCTGCACTGACATACCTGTTTCATTAAGCATTTTCTTTTCTGTGCCAGGGAAAACCAGACTTGGTACCAGTGAGAGAGAGACCAGTTCGGTTCTGCTGGTCCAGGCCAGGAAAAATTTAGTGGCATGAAGTCTGCTAGATGGCAGAGTTCCTCTGCCTTCATCCATGTCACGTGCTGCCATTGGAGCTGATTGCAGGTTTTATTTTCTAAATAAATACATTTTTTAAGGGTTCCTGAGTTTGCTGATTGGGTTTTCAACAAAATGGAAACAGTTGCAGAAAGCAAAATGGTGAATCAACATCTGGCAGTTTCCTCAGCCACTATTTTTTTTGTTCTTTCTTGTGGGTAAATGCAAGAAAGAATTTAAGTGAAGTCTTTGTGCACATAAATCCCTTACTGTCCAAGCATGATTGATTAGGGACGCTTGCTGTTTCTCTAATTCTCTTTCTTAACCTTGGCATCATCCATGTTTTCCGTCTTAGCTATTTGCACTGGAGATGAAATGTTTCTTTGCGGAGGGGCAGGAGACACCCACCCACGTTGGAGGCTCCTCAGACAAATGGGTCAGTGTTCCCTGCAATCACGGGGGGAGCAGGAAGCCACCCCCTGGCCACAGCTCGTGGCAGCAAAGCCTTAGAGAGCCTGACCCTATTTGACTTCTCTTTTCTAGATCTCAGTCTCTATAAACAGCTTTTTATGGTATTTGCCTTTCAAAGAGGAACGAGGGTGTGGATGGGAACGGTGACAAAGAGCCACTTATAAGGACTGAGTGAGCTATTACAGGAGTCCAGTGCGTAATTTTCAAATCAGCAGAAAAATCTTGCAATGTCCTAAGCCCTGACATGTCATCTGAGGTATTTAAATGCTGTCATTCAGCCTCCCAGCAGTTAGGGCCAAAAGGTTTGTGCTCCTGTTTAACAGGGAAACTGAGTCATGGGGATGCTTAGTGCCTGGCGGAAGAATTCCCAGTAAATCAGAACCAGAGCCAGCAACTGAAAGCAGAACCCCAGTGCTGGAAAACACTGGCTTCTCAAGGAGCATGAGTTCAGCCGTGTCCTCAGCAAGGGCAGACAGCTCCTCATTTTTGCATAGTGGAGCGCAGCTTTGCCCCAGACAGCCGGTACTGTCTCTCAGGGTGCCGGGCTGACGTCAGTACTGGGGCTGCAGTGGGGACACAGCGTGTGCCAGTGCCGTGGGTGACAGCAGCCTGTGCTCCGGGGGTCCCCACAGCATCCCTGTGGGACGCACCACTCCCCGGCTACCCTGCTGCATTCCTGTCCGGCTCCCCCCGGCGGGCTGCGGATCGTCCTGCAGCGGCTGGCAGGGCTCCCTCTGCGGAGGGCTGCCATCGCTCCCTGGAGCTGCACCAAACAGCTGCTTTCTCCATCTCGGGCAGGCAGAGGAACACAAGCAGTGATGGAATAAACACCTGGTCGTGCCTCAAGTGACACGTGCATCCTTTAGCATGTTGCTTCCTGGTGCTAGTTGAGAACTGAGAAACTGAGGAGCTGGTGTTTGGGTAGGAGACCAGCGAAGGTCGTCCATCACCACGGATGCTCTTAAGCCCTTGATGTGAAGAAGGCTGTGGAGGAATGTGTCTGTACAGAGTTTCCAGCAAGCAGGGCCACAAGGGTGTCAGAAGTTGGACAGTTAGCACTGTATGTGTTTAGGTTCATCCAGGCTGTGGCTGGCATCTATCCCGGCTCTATCTGCCCCAAGTACAGGAATCTGTGTGGACCGAATGCCCTGTCTGTGCACTGCTCTTGCCCAGGCTAGTGCTCTGTGTCTCATTTCCGGCTTGTGGCTGTGAGGAAGAAGGGTGAAGGTACACACTTGTCAGAAAGCACCCAGAGTCAGAAATGTGGGATGTGCCACTGGTCAACCCTTTGCAGAGGGCACATTTCTTGGCTGCTTTCAAGGACAGACATGTGCCCACTTCCTCTTGAGTCACTCACTCCTTTGGCCACATGTGAACTGGTCAAATTGGGAGCTGACACATCCCACATGTCATTCCACTAATTCTTGTGAAGGGAAAACTGCACCAGTGGGAGGACCCACTCTGCCTTTCTGTGGGCTCTTTACCAAGCCAGGATAATAGGATTAGTGAGAATACCTGGAGGCCTCAGTCAGAGGAAGCACAACACCTTAGCTCAAGTCTCCTCGACTTTGTTCTCCAAGCAGGTTTGCCATAGGTCGCTCCCATTGGATGCGGATGTTTGGCAGCCCTCCGGGATGGGCAGCAGCTCCTGGGCAGCTCATAGGGTAAAAGTGATGCTGCTGCAGCAGCAGATCTTGTGATTTGGTGCTAATGGCTCTATAACTCCATTACTGTGAATTTGTAGGGGTTTTTTTATACACTAATTAACCCACAGTTTGATTTGAAGTGGGCGATTGTAACTCAACATCCCAGTGGGCTCCATGGCACAAAGGAGGGTTTTGAAAGCACCGCTCTGTGTGCAGCACATTTGGCAAGGGCTCTGTCATCCCACCGCTGGATCGAATGTCCTGATAACGGGATGGAGCCTCGAGGGCTAGTTTCACTCCTTCGAGGAATGGCATTAGAAGCTGGCAGCCCTGAGGTCTGGTTCTGATTTGCTGTGAGACATCAGTCTCCTTACCTGCAATTCAGGGAAAATGATACCTTTTTGCAGGGGCCTCGCAGGGTTCAGCTAAGATTAATAAGGGAGGGAGCGGAGATGAAATATCTGTGGTATTTTGCTATTATTATTAATGATGTAGAGTGAAGCCAGGGCATCTCTGTGAATGATCACTGCATTTTCCTCTTGAGATCTGGCTATGTTTCTTCCCTCCCCTACCATGTACTAATCAGAACAAAGTTAAGCTTTGTAGTAGAAGGGCTCAGAAACCAGCATTTCTCAGTGTCTGAAGAAAAAGCAGCACGTTTCCTGGTGTAATTAGGTCCAGGCTCTCAGGAAATGAAGGCTGTCTAGCTGATAAGTGTTTAGTAATGATTACCAAGCCAAGGCTGGGGAAAGCAAGCAAAGTGTTTTCATTTCAGAAGCAGCAAATCCAGCTGAGACTTGTGATGTGTGTCATGTATGGAGGCAATTGTCCAAGTGGTATGTGGCCTTGCTCGCTGGAGCACGAGCCAAGTCTGCCCTGGTGTAACTCCACAGGAGCCTCTGGAGCTGCACCAAGAGCCTGAGCAGCAGAGCACACTAATCCATACAGTGCCCCTGGGCCGTCAGAGGTGTCATTCTGGGGGCTGGTGTTACTCTTCTCTCAAAGCCAGCAATTCCTCTCTCAAATTAGTAACAGTGCTCATCAAAGCTGGGGGAGCCGGAGGAGGGTAAGAGTCACATTTGCAAGGGTAGAGTTACATCCTCTCCAAATGAAATACACGTTTCTTCAGTGATGCTGGGTGAACTGAATGTGGCAGTGTATGAAGGTGGGTTCTTCATTGTGCTTTTGTTCCGTGTATCAGCTCGTATGGAAGGGAACCTCTCCTCCAGAAATTTCAGGATCAGATTTTGCAGAGAACGTGTCTGGCAGTTGCTCTGCTGTGAAGTCAACATAGTCCATCCCATGCCAGCATACTCATCCTGTCAACAACCCTTGAGACCTGACGTGCTCTCAGTGTTCTGGATGAGAGGGTGGGTTGTGGACCCCTTCCCCTGCCCTGTTTCGTGTCCCTTCATTTCAGAAGATGCATTTTGGTGGGAAACCCTATCCCTGTTTTTTTCAGATGGGTTTGAGTTTTACGAACACTGAGCGATGGAGGAACCTGAGGAGATTTGCAGTGCTGCTGCAGTGCCTCTTGCCTTCCAGATGTGTCAGCACGTACTTTGCAGTAACTTTCATGTTTTCTGAAATCTCTAACATAGACTAGTGGTAGGTCTTTCTCAATGACACGTGTCCTCTGGTGAAAATAATATACTAATGTCGTAAAATCTCCCAAATCCCTTATTTATTGCAGCCTGGATAAATGAGTTCCAGAAAGGATTGCACAACTCCCCAGAGGACAGGTCCATCAGTGCCTTTTAAGCCCAGTGGTCCAGAGGCAAATCCTGGTTTAGGAAGCCTGTAAGCTGCTGAACATTGCTGGCAGTGCCCTGTGTGTGAGGGTCACTGTGTACCTGCCACGTCCTTACGCCTTGCCCACAAGTGTCCACCCCTGGCCACTGCTGTGGGAAGATTCCTGGGATACTTGAACCTTTGGATGGAACTTGGCAGCCCATGCAGGTAGTGTCCCTGGCAAATCCTCTCCTTTGCTTTTCAGACCAACCAAGATTAAATTGCAGAACTATGGATATATTTTCACTTTCTTCCACTTGTACTTTCTCCCTTCCCAAACTCTCTGCTTCCAGTGCAGTGCCTTGATGCTGGCCCTGTAGTAGTGAATCAGCACAGAAATTTCTTTTCAAATATGGCAGTTTTCTCCAAACCCACCTAAGGCATAAGCTGAGTTTGCTTCTCCTTGGTGTCAGTCAGTTCCCCTCATGGTGAGCAAAGCCCACCTCCAATCCTCAGATCTTCTTTAGACTTTGCAAAATGCTTGAATTGGAATCTGATTATTTATTTAATCAGATCTGCAGTGCCCTAATGTCCTTCACCATCATGATGGTTTCCGTGAATTCAGCAGCTGGGAGTCATGATTCGCTGGTTTATGACTTGAGCCCTTGAAAAGGTATTCAAGAAACATTGTGTCTGGAAAAAACGTAAATTAAAACCATTTCCTTGAAGACTGTCAAGGGTTTTGGGTGAGGGGACAACATGAGTCTGTTTTCTTATTGAAATTTATGGTTTGTTTGCTTCTCCCTTTGCTGCCCCATCACAGATCAGGGCACTGAGAGATAACCTCTTCTTCAGATAGCACAGTCCTGTTTGCAGCCCACCCTCAGGGCTCTGCACTCTGCTTTTCAAACTAAAGCTCTGGTGCTAATACCATAAACTGACCATGGTCACTGTCCGAGTAGTCAGCACCTTCTTCAGGAAAGGACTTTTCAGGCTGGCACAGGCCTTAAGCCCGCTGACAAAATTCCATTTGCATCATGAAAGGGCTGCAACAACCAAGGTCACTGTGGCTTCCTGGCTCCAGGATGGTCATGGAAAACCATGTGTCTTCTGAGAAGGGTGTATTCTAGGGACACACGTAGCTGTTTGGATGTTGTTAAGTAGCAGCAGACAAGCAAATGCATTTGCACAGGAAACTTTGGCTCCCAAAGGGCATTCAACAGCTCATCATGTCTGACTCTTCTAAGAGGTGCTGAGCCACTGCTAAACCGTAGCAAGGGAGGAAAGTTCCTGCTGTAAGAATTTTTCTGCTTGTCTCAGATTTTTCTGTTGTGTTTTTCTTAAGTGTTTCAGTAATTATTTCCATAGAGATACCAGTGTGGAGACAGCCAGGTTAGGAGTCTGACCCAGTTATCAATCAATGCAGTTTGATTAGCTGCAACGTCCAGGGAGGCAGGATGCTGGAGAAAATTCACATCTAAACTGCAAAGGTGCTTTTAACTGCCTGCCAAGTTTGTTTTGTTCTGGTTTTACCCTAAAAGCATGAGACCCTCCTCCCCTGATAGCAAAGGCCTCCCTCACTCCTTGCCAGTGGGTTCAGTAAGATTCATCTTTCTTCTCCCAGGTGTTTCCATGACTCTGGGGGCCGCCTGCCTCTCTGTTATCAGTCAGTATATCAGATGAAAAGCTCATTATTTGTCTAACAGGCAGTGGCCTACAGGAGTGCTGGTGGTCCCTGGGGAGGTGATAGTCACATCCTGCTTGTTCCCAGCTGCTCGATTTCATTGGCTTAAAATGCCTGGGCTAATCTTTGATACTTTTCCAGGTGAGCAACCACTCAGGCTGCCACACGGATGTTATAACAGCAGGAGAAAGGACATGGAAGAAAAAATTCTGCTATGGAAAGCCTGTTTGGTTTTATACTGTCCACCTCTTGTTGCACTGCTTGTTGCCATTAGTCTGTGAGTGTATTGCTTCTCCCATGCTACTCATCTCCAA
This sequence comes from Mystacornis crossleyi, assembly GCA_013400655.1. Taxonomy (NCBI): domain Eukaryota; kingdom Metazoa; phylum Chordata; class Aves; order Passeriformes; family Timaliidae; genus Mystacornis; species Mystacornis crossleyi. The sequence continues at coordinate 26,552 of VYZQ01027532.1, read as the reverse complement.
GGGCATGGATTAATTACCTGACCAAGGAAAACTCTGGAGTGTAGGAGCTTCTTGGGTAACTGTCTGCACACATTCCTGAGGGCTGAATACATCCCACCTTTTCCTCATTGAAAATACTGTTTCACACACAACTCAGGTGCTCTCAGAGTATGTTAGACAGAACTGAGTGTCTACACAGGACAAAATGTGGCTCAGAGTGCATTTCACAGTCAGTCAGATCGAAGGTTCAGTAAACACAAACACATTTCCCACTGCTTGCTCTGCAGATGAATCCTACAATGCTTCAGTGTGTTGGAGATTTATATGAGAAGGGTCCTTCCTGCTGGGAAGTGGTTTTGCTGTGAGTAATGCCCTGTTCCTTGTACAGGCTTTGTTACACAAGTGTGCACTGAAGCATATAAAGCACAGCCAGGAACGTGTGGAAATCTTCATTCTTACATGCCTGGGAACAGTTCAGGAGAACCATGTCAGAGAGGGAAGGAAAGGAGAATGTAGGGGTCAATCTAATTCGCTTTCTCAATGCAAAATGGCCCTTTCAGACAGGGTTATCCAGTCAGTCTGCTCAGCATGGACTCATGTGCACATAAAATAATGCCAGCATGGCTTAAGTGAGAGTTTTGTTAAGAAGTGTGATTCTGTCTTGATTATTTGAAATAATTTTTTCCATTAAGAATGCTGAAGTGGTGCGTTCAGTTTGGTTTTAAATTTCCAAGTATCTCCCACTTTCTGGAGACTAATTCATCATCTAGTCAGCTCTTTAGACCATGTATCTACTAATCCACATATGTGTGTGTACTGAAAATTTCTTGTTGGAATACCGAAAAACCACAAACCCTTTCTAAATTTCCTTTCTCATGAGAGATTTTCCCTGTGCCAATGGTCCAAATTTGTTCTGTTTTGGATTTGGGTCTACCAGAGTGATTGGTAGGCAGCAGCACACAAGCTGGGAAGGTCTAAGAGGAGCTGTCCAAAGCAGGCTGGAGGTTGTCTTCATTTTGAAAATTAAAAAAACCTCTGAAAAGCTATGTGTGGAGCCTCCAGGAATGCATCATTATTGCCCCTCATCACAGCAGTAGCAGGGATAGGAGCCAGTCCTGTTTATCTTGAATTGGAAGACAAGAAACTGGTGAAAGGTTTGGAGAGCAGGGGGTGGTGTGGTACTGAACTTAGAGACAGCCTCACACCTTTGGCTCTTGGTACCTATTCCCTGCACTTGAATAAGGTCCTTTCCTGCTGTGTACTTGCCTTGCTGTCTGATTTTGGTGGTTTTGTGGGGCCAGTGGGTGCCATGGTGGGCTGCAAACAGCTCAACCATCATTCTGCAAATATGTGACCCATGAGCAGAGGAAAAATTTCCTGATTAAGTTCTCTGGAGAATTTCTTCCTTCTTATTTGCAATAATAAAATAGTTGAGACAAGGTCACATGCTATTTATAGCCATCTCACTGCTGCTTGCTCCTGCTCGCCTGGGCAGTAAGCTCTACACAGACACAACGAGATTAATCCTTCATGACACTGAACCTTTTATTTCCCTTGTTGTGCTTGCAGACTCCAGAGCCTCCTTCCTCTGCAGAGCCCAGTGCACTAAGCCTTCAATACAACACAGCAGCAGTGGAGCCATGGAAAAGTTTAGAAAAACATTATCTGTTCAGCAAACCAGGGGTTGTCTGCGAGGTTGGAGACTTTGGTTTCTAGGTCAGCTGAATGGTTTGAAATTTTTCATCACAAGCTCCATGCCAAGCTCATACAGTGGAATTAACTGAGGTTATGTGAAGGTAGGTACAGTCCTGGCATGCCAAGAAATGCTGAGGCCTCTGACTTATTTTCCAGTATATAAACCTTACTTCACTTCCCCTCGGAAAAAAAAGTTTTAATTGAAATTGTATTTTATTTGATGAAGATACCTTAATATAGAATCAGGTTGGGTTAGCACAGTCTGACACTGAATGCATGACAGCTGCCAATAATCTGATATTAAGTTCAATGCAGTGGGAACTCATTATGAAAAATAGTCTGAGGTCTTGGTTATATCCTAGCTGTGACCTCTTGTCTCAGGCAGTCAGAATCAGTATTGCTTTGGCTACATTCTCTCTAAAATCCGCTGACTTTCGCACCTCTTTCATCCTTGTTTTGCCATGAAAAGTTCAGGGTGAGCTGGGAGCAGCTGAATACCTGCAGTTGCTCTGTCTGCAGCTGCTTCCCCCCAGGAGCTGCAGCGTGTCAGTGCTCAGCACAAGCAGAGTGGTGGTGGGAGGGCAGCCCTGCCTGCATGAGCTGACTGTAAAGCTGTGCAGTGCTTGTCTCACAGACCTGGCACCCTGCCTGTTCCGCTTCCTTATCCCCACTGCCAAGCTCCAAAGAACCAACTTTAAGGACTGAAAGTTTTGGGTCATTGTAGCTGAAGCCATGGCGCTGCTGTGAGGCCTTTCCCCTAGAGAAGGGGACAAGGGTTTGTGCCAGCTTGCTGAGCATCTGGCATGAGAGGGGCTTTGGTCAGAATTCATTTGTCTGCAAGTAGTGAAGGCAAGTGTGAATTCAGAACATGTGCCTGCACATGGGGCTGAGCCAGTCTGAGCTGTTTGGGGTGGGTGTCAGCAATGAGGTGAATCCCCTGTGTTTCTCTTTGGGGGGCACGGCAGCCAAAGTGATGGAAAAATCAAACAGCAAGTTGTACGTGTTTCAGTGAGACAGCTTGTTTCTCAAGCCCAGGAGGTTGGTGACTGTGGCATCACAGGTACAAATCAGATTGCTCAGCGTGGAGTTTGCTGCCTTAACCATACCTTGCCAGGTACCAGCATGATGATGAATAGTAAGGGTCTGTTAGTGTTGTGTTACGTGTCACCATGCAGCCCGTGAAGGCTCCATAAAGGATTTTATCAATGCTTATCAGTGAGAATTGGGTTCAACTGTCTAGTGATGATCAAGATGCTCACTTAAGGTCCTTTCTCCAGCCTGTGTTCCTGCACAATGCTCTAGTTACAGCAGCCCTCCTAATCCAAGCCACCTCTGCAGGCTGGAAGCCACAATCCCACTGAAGCCCAGGCCAGCACTGTCCCACCGGGACAGTGATGGGAGTGAAACTGAGCATTTGTAGTTTGCTGAAATTCTTTCATCTGAGGTTATGCTGCTTAAAATATTTTTTTCCTATTTTTCTGTGAAATGAACCACTCCTAAACCTCAATGAGGAAAATAAACATCTTCCAGCATCAGAACCCAGCAGCACTTACGTGTTGTGTTTTCCCCTTCTCGGCTCTAGATGTTGGCATGTTAAGATCAAAATGGACAGGGCAGGGTGTTCCCAGGGCTCTCGCAGTGCTGATGCTCTGATTTCATGTGTCTTCTCTGGCTGAAATACACAGGGTATGGTGCAAAGCTGCAGCAACAGTCCAGCGATCTCATTCCAGTGGGGTGAGCAAGCAGACCTTAGAGCACATACTGAGGTTGTGAGTCTGTATTTGTCATTTTTTCCTTGCTGATTTTCATTCAACAGTTGTTGTACAAAGGTCAAAATCTCCTTGTGTTACGTGCTTGCACATGCTTATGGCCCCCAAGTTGCTTGCCATCCAAATAAACAAAATTACTACTCTGTGGGAGAAATGCTATTATTTTTATTGTTATTAGTTTAAAACAATGGAAAACCAGGCACAAAGAAAACAAAATTGTTTTTTTCCAATGGCTGCACAGGGAGATTGTGACAGGGCCAGGAACTGAGTCCAGGTGTCCTGAGTCCCAGCCCAGACCTTTAAGCACCAAAATATCCTGCTCCTCGTGAATTCAGAGTGTTTTGGCAGAAGTTTCCCCAGAGTGTTTCATAACTAATGTCAGAGCTAGACTCTGAACGTGTCTGACCAGTTAGGAATTTTGCTTTTATATACACTCACCCACTTAAAAACTCCCCCAAACTTAGCAGCTGTTGGCTTCTTTGTGTTACTTGAGTGTTTCTAAGGCAAATATGGAATATGATAAATTGAAAAGTGTTGAGTTGAAATGTTCTGCTTTGAGTCCACTTAGCAAACTCCAAAGGTCATCTCTGCTGTGAAGAGCCAGCAGGACTAGACACAGTGTGAGCCTTGTTTGAAAGGGATTTTCTGTTGTCTAGAAGTCAGGGTTGTCCTGTTTCACAGGGGTGGATGTTATCCAGAAGAACTAAGCCCATCCTGGGATCTCTGACAGTTTTTGACAGCTTCTTGAAAAGGATCTAGAACTAAGGAGAAAAAGAGCATCCCACAACAGACTATTGCAGGTTGTGTCTTGAGGGACCACTTCCCCTTCTGAGATGCTTTCAGTCCCTTTTAAATCTGCACAGACAGGGTGTTGTTTGTGAATAGAAATCTGTGGTGCGGAGGAATGCAGTTTCCCCAAGCAGCTCAAAGAATGGCTTCTTAGGAGTCCTCTGGATCAGCTTGGTCAGCAGCTTGTGTCTCCAACAAACCTCTTGTTCCCTCTTGACTGTCTCCAGTTACCAGATGCAGTGGCATTCCTGCAGACACTCACCAGGACCTGAGAATTCCCACTGTGGGATGCTTTGGTCAGTCCTGTATCCCATATCTGATGGTGTCCAGCTGCAATGAACTTTTCCAGAGTGGGATTATGTTGAAATGATCTATTTCAAAATGGAACTTATGTTTCTGAATAGGAATGTCTCTTAAAAAAAAAAACTTCTACACTGAAGGGGTTTTGGTTTTTTATGTGCTGTCCCGGTTAAAAATTTCTTACAGTCATTTTTCATGCCTGCTGGAAAGCCAAGGGATTATTATGGAGAGTGGTGTACTTTGGAAAACTCCAAATGAAAGACTGAAATAGATGTTGTTTTTGCAGTAGAATCTGGCTTCCCTGCACATGTTGTCAGTACAGAGATAATCCTTAAAAATTTCTGAAGTTTACACAAGGCAAATTTTTTGCATTTGTGTGGGCACTGCAGCACAGCTGTGCCTTGGTGTGCAGACCTGGGGAGTGGGCTGGAATGCCGTGACTTTCACCTTCCTTTGGGGGATATTCCTGTGTGCTTCTTGCACTGGCTGTGCCCTGGAGCCTGTCTGCCCTGCTGCAGGATGGCAGCGTGTGAAGCTCATGCTTCGCTGCAGGCCTCTGTTCTCATTCTGCTGGCCGGGTTTGTCTGCTGGGTGCCTGTGCAGGTGAGCTGCTGTACTATGTCACACGGATGCACCTGAGCTTGCTGGCTCTGGTGCCTCAGGAGCAGCCTCGTGGCACAGGGCTTGGTGTGGGTTTTGATGTCAAGGAGAACACTTGGACACAGCCTAGCCAGGGCTAGCGTTAGCCTGGCCCTGGCTGACAGGTTTGGGTCAGAGTGTGGATGTGTCCCAGGGACCTGACTGCAGCTTGCTGGTACTCAGAGGTGTTGGCTTTCTTTCAGAAGCAAGTGCTTGAGTAACTTCTCTCCTGCTAGCTCGTGTAGAGGTTTCACCTGAATATCTGTTCTGCTCCTGATGCGCCCAAGCAGCTGCTGTGAATGTGTTTAGCTCTAACAGTTCTGTTTGTTTATGAGGCTTTCTCCAGGGTGAAACTAATGTCTGGTCTCAGTTCTGAATATCTAAGCCCAAAATAACCTGGTATACCAAAATAAACTTCTCTTTATACCTCTGCCACTATCGGCAGTCAGGCCTTTTGCAGCTATAAATGGTTCTGAGTCCCTGTCTCCAAGCAGAAGCCCTCAGCCTGAACATAGCTCAGCCTCCAAGGCTTGTAGAGAGAGTGGCCTCAGCAGCTGCTTTCCCTTCCTCTCTCCATCTCATATCTCACGAGAGCATCTTTCCACCTGGGACTGTGCAGGGGGTTTGAGTAGCTGAGTTAAGAGGATGTGCTGCTGGAAGGCAGGCTGGATCCCATCAGCAGTTGCAGTGACTTGTCTGGCTCTCAGGAAATCCAGCTCTTTCCATTTCACTTAAATGGGGCTTTCCTCTCAATTCAGCTTTTTTCTTTAGCCTCTGCATTCAATTTTTCCTTGGTTATCCCATCATTTCCCAGTCCAGTGGTGTCAAAAGGATGTCAGAGGATGCAGCATAAACTGCTGTGTTCACCTTCCCACGTCACCAGCCTCACTTGGTCTTTCTCTACCTTGTTACAGCTGAACAAATTGGAGGAGGCAGCAAATGCAGCTCACACCTTCTTCATGGCAAACCCTGAGCACATGGAGATACAGCAGGACCTTGAGAACTACAAGACCACATCAGGGAAGGTCAGCTTGATTGACCGGGAGGCCAGGCAGCACATGGTGAGTCTGAGCTGAAGAGGTGCCCAGCTTAAGTATCAGGAAGCCTGGAGAGGAGAGATTTAGGAAGCCAAGAGAGATCAATTTATGAATGGGGAGATTCTTACCAATACAGAAAAACAAACTCTCCCTTTCAGCATTTTCCCTTAAGGCAAGCCTGCTCCTGCCTTCTCAAGACACTCTGTTCTTTATTTGATTGTCACATCCCCTCTCTTCAGAGAACTCTGGGGTCATCCATGGCTGTGAAGACACACCAGCAGACAGCTTTGATGGAAGCCTCCAGGACAGATCTTGGCTCCTGTGTGTTTCTTTTGGTCTGAGTTCTCCCACCTGGGTGGGTTACATGCACCTGGGTGGCTGTGCTGGTGAGAGTGCAGGGTGGCAGGCAGGAGAGTGTCAGCTTTTCCTGCCTCCCCAAAGCAAAAGCCCAAGACAAATGCCAGGGCCGCCCCCAACTTCCCAATTTCGCAAAACTCAAGGGAGTGGGAGTGGCTGTTTGGTGTAATTAACGGTGGTGCTCATTAGGGGCCATTCTAAGAAAGATCTTCCTAGGTCAGGACCAATCTGTTCCCTTGGCATTCAGTGTTGTTGTTTGGTGGGAGGGTAAAAACAAAAAGAAAAGAACTTTTTTTACGTAATGCATAATCTAGGAGTGGCACTGAGGATTCCCTGAGTGTGGAGGAGTTCAGAAGAGTATTTAGGCAGGTTTATTAGGTTCCAATGGTCCAAGCATCCACTGATGGCTTAAACATGGTTTGGTACAAGTGGTTATATGTGGTAGGTATCTGGGGAAATCGCCCTGTCCCTGCCTGCTTGTTCCTTCTTTTGAGAAGCATCTGCAGGTGGCAAGGGCAGGATGCTGTGCTCCAGGCAGCATAGCCTGCTCATGGTTTGTGTTCTGCCTGCCTGCTCTGCAGGAGGACTACAGTGCTGGAGTGAGGCACTATGACAAGGAGGAGTACGAGCTGGCCATTGAATTCTTGGAGCGTGCCTTGAAAGGATACTACTCCGAGGATGAGGATTGCCAGATCATGTGCGAGGGACCGCAGAGATTTGAGGAGCATGAGTACCTGGATTACAAGGCTGGTCTCTATGAGGCTATTGCAGGTGAGATCTTTTTGCATTTTTAGAGTTCTCACCCTTGGCCCTGAAATATTTTTAATTATTGAGTTTGGGTCTTTGGCTGGATTTGGTGAAGTGTCTTCCCTTCCATCTCTACTGCTGGTGACTAACGCTGCAGGAGGCACCTGGAAGCCCAGAAAGTGCAAACTCAGAGGACAGTGAACTAGAACTTCTCGTTTTGGTCCTGAATAGAAGCCAGGTTAGAAGAATTGCACTTGCAGATGTGTGGAGTGTTTTCAGCTTTCCGTTAGAGCTGGAAGTTTAGGTGTTTTATCAAAAACTGCTTCCGTTTCCCCTGTACACAGTCTCACACACCTCCGTGGAATCTAGACAGTGCTGGCCTTTGTTTATGTTTTCTGTTTCTGAGAGCATATGAAGAGAGCATCAGAGTTCTCTTGGCTGTGATCCAGGTGGCCAGGAAAGTTGCCCAAAAGGCTCGTAACATGGATTTTCTCCCCATCCAAAAGGATGGATTTGTCATTAGTGGAGGCCCACCTAATTATGATCTTGACTGAAATCTCTGGAGGGAATTGAACGTTGCTGTGTAATCTTCAGATTTGCATGTGTGGCTCTGAGCCAGAGGGGCTTAAAACAGTTCATTCTCAGTAGAAATGAGATTACATTTAATTAGTCGTAAGGGAAGGAAGAGCAATAAATTAAGGTCTGTTTGGTGACAGAAATCTTATTTATCTGCTTATGGTCTTGGAGTAGCATCAAGCCCTGGAATCTTGCTTCTTGTATGGAAAATACTTCACTCAGATGCAGACTGCTTTTTGGGTTTGCATAATTCTGTTTGTGTCGAAACGGGAAATCTAATTGAAACAACCATGAGGAGAAACCACCAGCATACCGGATGGGAAGCTGCCCTGGTGGGGTTTGTTTACCCATGCGAAAAATAGAAGTGTTGGAAGGGCTGACTTGGTACCAGTGTGGCTGTCAGCTGATCAGGCCTGCTTTTAGAGCCCTGACCAGGACACCAGGGGCCACATCAACAGAGCAGCCTTCAGTGGCAAAGCAAACCCATCCTTCTCATGAAAGCTGCTGCTCTTCGAGCAGGACGAACTGTTCCTGTGCTGTGCGAGCCAAGTGCAGCCCCAGTGAGCACAGGGGTTTCTGTGCTGGCCCGTCCTGAGCATAGGCAGGGTCATGGTGGGGTGGTGCTCAGAGCAGCACATCACCTGGGAGGGATGACTGGCCGGACGGTCCCTGCAAGTGCTGTGGCTTGGCCAGGAATACCTGGCCATAGCAACTCCAAACCCCAGGACCATTCAGGTACCCAACAAAACAGGGAGTTGAGGGAGGGAAATAAGATATGTGATGCAACTGCTTTTCTGTAGGAAACTAGGTGGTTCCTTCCAGGACAGCGTAATCCAAAGTTCACCCCGGTCCGAGGCACTCAGACCCAGATGTTTCAACCGGGAGTGGGAACACTAATATACCAAGAAATGAGAGTTCAGGTTTCTTCAAAACTCATTTCTCTTTTCAATCCCAGACTGGTTTGCTGTGCTGCTGCTGGAGGTTGAACCACTCTCACCTTTTCCCCTCAGGGACAGATACATTTCAGTGAATTGATTCCAGTCTATATGGGCTATTTCTAGGGCACTCTGACAGTACCAAGCAAAAGCAGTGGTTCTCAGTGATGGATTGATCATTTCAGATCTAGTATGCTTAAACAGGTTTAAATTACAACAATATGATTTATGTCCTTTCCCTTCTTGCTTTTCTTAATGTAATACCCTGGATGTGTATGGTAAGTCAGATAACTACTCAGACTACCTGTCAAGAGCAAATAGGCATTGTTCTGAGTTTCCACTTTGTTTCATTGCAAATTCCTGAGGTGGTTTTTATGGCAGCTCTAAGAAATGCTTCGGTAGCTGAGCACATGGCTATTTTCAAGCCTGTGTTTGTTTCTTAAGGTTTTTAATGGTGTGCAGAGGCAGAGAAAGCAAAGTAGATTCGTAAGTACATTGCAGCAAAGGCTCCAAAATGGAATCAGATGTCAGCGTTGGCTTTGAAACTGTGCAGCTGGTACAACGCCTGTACTGTGGACTCTCACCAGTTAAGAAACTTTGTTAGATCAGATGTTTGCCATGTGATTGTGATTCCCTGGGAGATACCCCATCTTTGAGAAGCAGCAGACATGGGGATTTCTGCTGCTCAGATTTGCACCTTTCAGGCTGGGTGCAGGTGCCTTGCTTGGCCATGCCAGAGATTCTGCACCAACCTCTCTTAGCTAAACCCCCCTGTGCCCTCAGGAGCTTTCTTGGTGCAGGAAAGGAGAGGATTAAAGATGAGCTGAGGGAAGGGAGTCTGGGGGTGGATTTCATGTGGCAGCACATGTGGCTGCCTTGTCTTCACATCTCTGCTTGCTTTGTGGTTTTGTCTCCTGGGGCTGAAGTGCTACCTGCCACCTGCAGTCCCTGCATGCCGCCAGGTTCCCTAGGCAGAAACAGCAGCTCCTGCCACACAAAAGAGATGCTCAAGCTCCCTCTACAGTTGACAGAAGGAGGAAGGCGTTTCTCAAGGGGCGCAAAAATGTAACTGCAACTCTCTCGAGTTGGCTTTGGGGAGGAGCCTGACCTCTTCCTCTCTGTGCACACTCACCTGATGGACCATCCTTCAGCTGCACATCCTTCAGCTCAGAGGTTTCAACCTCTGTCTGTCCTTGTCTCAGCACCATCACCATCGTTCTCAGCTCAGACCACCTTCTCCCTCTTTTCTTGGCAGATCACTACATGCAGGTCCTGGCCTGCAAACACGACTGTGTCCGGGAGCTCGCCACGCGCTCAGGCCGGATCTCGCCCATCGAAAATTTCCTTCCCCTCCATTACGACTATTTGCAGTTTGCCTATTACAGAGGTAAAGGCTCTTGTACTGTTGCTCGTAGCACCTGCTGAGTTCTGTTCATTTTGTGCAAGTTTAACTTGTTCCATGTGGGAGTAAGGCTATTTCCCCCTGATGTCTGCACTACGGTGATGCAGAGGCATGGTCTGAAAGAGAAGCAAAGGACGTTGGAAATTGTCTCTTCAAAAGTCAGGTTGACTGCAATACAATTAAGTAGTTTTGTGAAGGTGTTTTAGATCATTAGTCAGGTTTTAAAAGCCCAAATTTAGCTTAAATATTACTATTCTTTAAATAAACCATGCTTGTTTAGGGTCCTTTAATTTGCTTTTTGATATTAAAATCCTTGGGATTTATGTTTCACATTTTCTGAAATGAACTGATACATTTTCTAAATTAATATATAACAGATACATGAGTTAGCTCCAGCTTATCCCAAGATGCCAATTTTTGCCAGTTACCAAATATTTTAATATTTACAGTAAAGTTGCAGGAGTTGGCAGCATGGCAAAATGTCAGGAGTTGGCAGTGCTAAAAAATAATGCTGTTGTGTGGTTCTGTGTGCTATTTTATTATGTTCTGTTATATAAAAAAAAATAGAAATCTGCAGAAATCTGCTTTCTCAGGCTTCTGCAAAGAACTCCTCCCTGAAAAAGGCAGAATGCATGAGGGTCAAAATTTCTACTCAGACATAAAGATTCTTCATTCATCAACACAAAGGGAAGAAATCAGGAGGAGTCAGTAGCGTTTTGTGTGTGGTGTACAGGCTTCTTTATTCCTCTGCCCAGTTAGAGGTTTAATGTGGTGGGTAAAACCCCCTGGGCCCTGCAAGATGCTGCACAGATGAGAAGCAGTTTGATGCCAGACAGTATCCCCATCCTGCCCATCCAGTTGGATCCAGTTTGGGTACCATCTGAGCTGTGCATGGTGGCAGAAAAATCTTGTGTCTGTGCCTCAGTTTCCTTGCTGGTGAAATGGAGTGGTTAAGACAAGTGGCACCAAAAGAGCCCTGTGAAGTGCTGGGCGGCCCCTTCAACTGAAGGGGAGCTCAGGCTGTGCCCCCCTCCCTGCAGAGTCCCCTCCTGGGGTCTGTGTTAGCCTCCTGTCCCCCCCTGTGCCCCCCTGACCACTGTTGTGTTGCCCCCCAGCCGGTGACTACGTAAAAGCCCTGGAGTGTGCCAAGTCCTACCTGCTCTTCCACCCGGACGATGAAGATGTCCTGGAGAATGCAGCTTATTACGAGGGTCTCTTGGAAGGTACAGTGGATCCAGCCACCATCAAACCCAGAAAGGTGAGAGTGAGGGACACCTGAGAGCTCTTGGTGGGAGGCTTTAACAAAAGCATCTGCTGGGAATAAAAGCAGTTTGGCAGCTCTGCCCCAGTGGGACCACTTTGAAAAGAGAAGTGGAAGTGCTGGGCTCACTGGTGATGCTGAGGTGGTGATTTTTGGGGTGCAAGTTCAGAGTCACTGGTCTGGGGAAGAAACCAGTGGACAGGATCTCCTTTAAATGGAGACTTCAGCTTGGTAAAGCCTGAGCAAGGGCAGGGAGGGCAGTGACCAACAGTGTAAACCCTCCTTTTGTCCAGTGCTCCGGAGGATGCGTGGAGGAGGAATGCAATGAAACACCGAGCCAAGGGCTGAGAAATATTTTCCCAGAGGAGGCTGGGATCTCAGCATTACTCTCAAGCCTCTTAGCTTGGAGTTCAGGGCTGAGCCTGTTCTGCGGGGAGTAGCTTTGCTATCACAGGGTTAGGCTGGGGTCAAATAACCAAACAGTGTGTGTTCCATCACCCAGCAGGACAGGCGTCCTCTCCAGTCTGGGCAGCCTTTATCTGTGGCCCTGGGGCTGCCTTCCTCACCATGCAGAAGTTCCTCCCATCATAGCCTTGCTCATTCCCCATGCACCATAAATAGTGTGTTGGCAGGAACTGGTTTTTCCATTCCTTTGGGAACTCACTGACTTCCAGGCAAATCAAGGTGAATTTGGTAAAGAACTAAAAAATAAATGCAAAATTATAAAAAAGAAAACAAGAATAATTGTTGTTTTTCATCACAAAATGAATTGAGGAAAAAAACCTGAAGTTGACAAAAATATTTAAATGTTTACAGTGTTTTGAAGTTTTCTGTAACAAATGAATTGATTTTTGCTTTGCACAATAATTTTCTAGGAGAAATACCAGTGTTTTGTTTACAGACGTTTCATTCAAAATAAAGCCCTCTGATGGACAATTTCCAGCTGGCTATGCTTTATGGTCGCCATCCAAGCACTCTGAGTGCCTCCCAGGGCCAGGCCGTGGGCTCCATGTGGGGAACTGAGGCACAATCCAGCCAGGGTCCCTGCCCCACCAGCCTGAACCTGTCCCTGTTCTGCAGCTGGGGTTTCTCTGGCCAGCCTTTTGCTCAGATATTTGGAGGCCCTCCAAGGTGCTCAGCAGTTTCTGCCAGCTGTGGACATGTGTTTTGGGGATTCAGGCTTTCTAAATGAGTTGCTGAACACCTTCTCTCATGTACTGAGTGGCTCAGCCTTGTGCCTGGGGTTGTTCCAAGCATCCCTCATCCCACAGGAGTCTGCGGCATTGCAGGAAAACCCAACTCCTCTGAAGCAGAGGTGCATTGCCACTGTCCTGCAACAGCTTGCCATGTGCACCTACTCCTGTTTTCCTTCTCTTTTCAGGAAGCAAAAATGCTGCTGCAGCGCCACAAGCTGGAGTCTCACCTCTTGCAGGTGGCTGCGGCTGGCCTGGGATACGCCTACATGGAGCCGGTAATGCCTGGGTGTGCTGTGGCCAGGACCTTTAGGAGTTCTCAGCTGTAGGACCAGCTTCCCCCTGCCCCTCTCCTATAAATCCAGTCCTGTATAGGTGACTCAGGAGCTGGGTCTTGGCCTGGTTTGTTCCCTATAGGAATATGGTGATGGCGAAGCAAAGAAGGCAGGTGTTCCGGGCGTGATGGAGAGGCACACACAGCCTAGTCCAGCTCTCCTGCCGTGGTGTCTGTCTGAGTCTCACACTGCCATGGTGATGGGGTGAGACAGAGAAGGCTGGGCAAGCTGGGCGTCCTAGGAACTCGTCACAGTGTGCCAGTTTGGGTTCACGTTTTCAATTTGGTGACCTCAGGCCATTGCCCAAAGTTACGTGGGGTGGATCCAGAGAGGCTGGCTGATGTCCCTGGGAGTCAGGCAGAACAGGTAATGCCCTGACTTTGGCTGGAGCATTAAATTAAGAAGTTTGTCCTCTCTCTTTTCCCACAGAACTACTGGAACAGGTACGGCGCCCGCCAGGATGAGCACAGGTGAGCCACAGTCACCCCAGCTGAGCTGCAGCTTCGCCATTCCCCACGGTGGGATCAAGGGGATGTGCTCATGGTGGGGTACCAGCCTGCCATTTGGGGGTACTGCCCATCCACCCAGCACACCATCATGGTTGAAGTAGGGCCCTTTGCCCCTTACCATTGCAAACGTTCCCACAAGGACCTTATTTTAGCTGAGTGCCTCAAAACCAGCAATGGTCTGGAGGGAATTTGATTGATGGGGCAAGCAGTGCTGGTCAGATTTGTTGGTGTCTCTGCTTTGCTGGTGGAAACTGTTGCTCCCATTACCAGAAAAGCAATGCCACAGGACAGGGTGAGGGCTTCAGCTTGTATGGTTGTGACATTTGTGCAAAGTACTGATTTGCTTGAGGTTTCTGTGTGTTAGTTTCCAAAGGGTGCAAAAGTGCAAGTGTAAGAACTTGTGGCCAAAGTTGGGATGTTCCTCTTCTCTTTTGCTCCGCAGTGTCCCATCAAGTATCAGCAGTGAACCAGAAGATGGGCCCCGGCTGTCCCTGACAAAGAAACCCATGCCAAAGCCAGATCGAGAGCTGAAGGAGGGTAAGGCTGATGGAGACGTTTCAACAAAATCAGGGGATTTTTTTTTTCTTATTGCTAGAGACTACAGACTGCAAAGGCTGGCCACTGAGCATTAGGAGAGCCATTCCTATTTAAGGGAGTTCAAGTTTTGTTCAAGAGACAGAGAAGTCTTCATGTTGACACAGCATTTCTGGGTCTGTGGATCCCAGGGCACTGCTGTGCCCTTGGTGTTTTTCCCACCTGCTAAGCTGCTCAATACAGAGCCCTGAGATGTGGAGCTGGAAGGCTGGGTCTTCATCACTGTGGGGAAAATGACACCAGCAAACAGTAGTCTTCCCTCCAGGTACTTTTAAGATCATTGTGTTCCCTATTGTCCAGGCTGCAGAAGGATGGATGCTGGAAGCATCCGGTCCTGATGCTTGGCTAGATGTGCTGAATCACACCATATTAGCAACCACGTCTCTTTGCAGACTGCCTTATGATTTCATGTCTTAGCTCACATGAAATCACTTGTTTATAAGCTGGTCAGCAGACATTTCAACTGATTTCAGCACATTTTCAGCAACCACAGAAAATACTATAACATCTTCTACTAAAGACAGGATTTTTCCTTGTAACAGTTTTGAAAAACAATATTGTAGCCAAGCACCAAAGCAGAGTCCTTGCTGCAAAACAACAGGGTCTCAAGCCAGGAGGTGTCTTGTGTCTCTAGCGAGCCAGTTCCACAGCAGCAGGCAATTAAAGCTCCCTCTAATGCAACGGGTGGTAGCGCTTTTTGGGGAATTTCACAGCTTTCCCCAGCCCAAGTTGTGTCCAGCTGCTCAGTGTTGTGTTCAGAGTGTTGTTAGCTGTTCTCTAGCCATACATAAAATAGGCACATGCCACAGTAAGATCCCAAAGATCTTGCTTAAGCCAAGAGCTGGTTGACTTATATTTGTTGGCCTGTTTGCCATTTATAACCAAGTAATTTCAGAGTCCTTCTTTCTGTTTTTATTTCTCTCTATGCTCTTATTCTGGTTTACTTACAGAATGTTTTTGTTTACAAAGAAAACTGAAACCATTCAAAAAGAAAGTGGGATTTTTGTCCATCCCACTGCTGGTGGCCTTTCTGTGTTGTCTTTTTTTCTTTCTCTCTTTTTGCTGGGAAGAAGAAAAGGCCAAAAGAGAAAAGTCTATTTTAATTTTTTACTCTTCTGTACTTCTACCCTTCCCTCCTTCCTCCTTTCTGCCCATTCCTTCACTCCCAAAAGTCCAAAGAATTCCTCAGGTTTTTTGGGGTGTTTTTCCCAGGGCACAGACACAGGAAATAGGTCTGTCTCTCTGCTGGTGCTTAGAGGAGGCAGAGGCAAGGAAAGCAGGTGGGAGCACACTGTCAGTGTGGGACGGGTTCAGTGTCCATGGCACAGACCTGCCCCACACGTTCCCTGCGAGGTACAGAAGAAACGTTGGAAGTGGTGAGTGATGCCTTCCATGTTCATCCCTCATGTGCCTGGGGCTGGGGAAGAACATCTGAGTTGGAAAACTCAGCCTTGAGCTGGAGTGTGCCAGGAGCTTGGATTTGAGAATCCTCATTCTGATTCAGCTGCATTTGCAGTAAGTGTGGTTATCAGGCAACAAAATCAGCACAGTGAACCCCAGAAATGTCCCATCTTCTCCATTTCCAACAAACCTAACTCCTCAATAGGCAAGCTGTGGGCTAATGACAGGGCTGTGTGGGGGTTATGTGTCCTCCGTAGACCAAGGAGACCTGCCAAGAACACAATTTTGTCTCAATAGACAGGCAAAGTAAAAGTTATAAAAGCATTGTCACAGAGAAGTTTCCTTGTGCCACATGGTGAGAGGAACTCTGTGGCTCTGTTTCCTCTATTTCATTGCCTCTTTGGGACAACAAATAATTTTTCCCACAGTTCAGATATAATTCACTTTTCTTCTGGAGAAACATCTGGTTTAGGCTTTTACTGTTACCATTTCTTTTATTTTCTCTCTTCGAGGAGATACATGGAAGAGGCTGGGGTTTGGTATTTTCAGGCTGTGGTTCCCTGCGTTTGCAAGGCAGCTGTTGAGAAGGTAGAAAATGCTGATGCTCCTGCTGCAAATTGATTTCATCTCCATGTGTTCCCATTGCTTCTGTTTCTTTTGTTACTGATGGGAGGCCAAACTCTGCTCTCTGCTGTGGAGCTCTTTGCCTGTCAGCGCACCGGGGTGACTTCAGCCAGCCTCCAGCCGTGGTACAAGACGTCAACAAAGCCAGGGCGTGTTCAGCAGGATGGTTTTGTATCTCTCCTCAGGGGGCCCTCTTCTCTACAGCGATGTGAAGTTTGTCTACAACTCTCAGCAGCTGAACGGCACGCAGCGAGTGCTGCTGGATAACGTCATCTCGGAGGAGCAGTGCCGGGAGCTGCACAGGGTGGCCAGTGTGAGTAGGGAGTGCCCCTGGGCTCAGTGTGACAGCTGAATGTGTGGCCAGCCTCTGGAGAGCTTCAGGGTTAATGCCTTGCTCCTGAGTGTTACAGCTGATGGCGCGGTGCCTGTGGAGAGCAGGTGGATGCTTGTCCCCGTAGCACCTCCATCACTGCAGCGCGGGAGCCGCTGCTCCGTCCTGGGCTGTTCTCACAAACACGCTGCAAGACAGAGCCTGTGCAGGAAGAGCTCTTTGCCCATGTTAGACACAACCCCAAAGGATGCTCATCCACAAGTCTGGCTGAGCCGTGTCGTTCACCATTAACTGAGCCTGGGAAGGGACTGAGGCTGCCGGAACATCCCCAGTTAGGAGGTGGGTGGTTGATAGCCAGCGTCTGTGTTCACAGAGAGCTGCAGCACCTTCCCACCCCAATTCACCTGCCCAGTGAATGCAGCTCTGGGGGATTTGGGGAAGAGGGTGCCATGTGCTTCCATTGCAGATGCCTCTCTCCTGATGAATCAGCTCACCTCTCATTTGTATTTGTGTCTTCCAGGGGATCATGTTGGCTGGAGATGGTTACAGGGGCAAAACCTCCCCCCACACCCCAAATGAGAGATTTGAAGGAGCCACTGTTCTCAAAGCCCTCAAGGTACAGCTCCCTCCTCTTTCTCCTCCTCTCCGGTGCCCTCCTTCCCAGTCTGCACGTGACACTGACCTCTCTTGGCCCTTCTCCTTGCTCAGTATGGCTACGAGGGCCGTGTCCCGCTGAAGAGTGCTCGACTGTTCTACGACATCAGCGAGAAGGCTCGCAGGATCGTCGAGTCCTACTTCCTGCTCAACTCCACGCTCTACTTCTCCTACACACACCTGGTGTGCCGCACCGCCCTCTCTGGTGAGGAATCGGGGCTAGCAGTGAAGCAGGGAGGATGGGAGGGGTTCATCCCTCCATGGGGGGTTTGTGAGTGGGGGTCCCAACCTCAGAGTAGCTCCATTTTGCTTGATACTTAAGTTGGTGGCCGAGAGCTGGGCAAAGTCAGCTTCCCACAGCAGCAAAAAGTGGGCATTGCTGTCCCGAAGGAGCTCATTTCTGGTATGTCTCTTAATTTTCATGTCTGCAACTCTTTTGTCTTCTCCCTCTTCTCTTGCCTCCTCTGTCTGTCCCTTCTGCTTTCCACCCCACCCCCAGCTCTCCATCTTGCTTCCCTGCAGTAAGGAACAGGCAGACCTGTGCAGATCTGAGTCCTCAGATGTTGCCTTTTCTGCCCAGCCATTCCTTTCCTCCTCTCACCTGTGAGCATCATCCAAAGTGGGGTCAGGGTAGGCTCTTACCCCATGATGAGACCCCACAGAGCATGGCATTTCCATCTCATCCACCCCTTCTCCTTCCCCCTTCCTCCACATGGTCCTGCCTAGGCCAGCAGGAGAGAAGGAATGATCTGAGCCATCCCATCCATGCCGACAACTGCCTCTTGGACCCCGAGGCCAACGAGTGCTGGAAGGAGCCTCCTGCCTACACCTTTCGGGACTACAGGTAGGAAGGAAGGGAGGGGATCTCCCTCGGGACTTCTCTCCCTCTGGCTGTCTCCCACCCATGTCTTAGTGCAGCAGTGTGGGATCTGTCCAGGAGGTGGGGGTCAGCCTTGAGACCTCCCCAGTGCTCCCCTAATGGGGGTCTCCCACTTCCTTCCCCAGTGCCCTCCTGTACATGAATGCAGATTTTGAAGGCGGCGAGTTCATTTTCACCGAGATGGATGCCAAAACTGTGACGGTGAGTTGGTGCTGTGGGCCAAAAGCTGTTCCTCAGCAGTGCATGCTCAGGGCTCTGGGCTTCCCTGGGCAGCCTGCGGCTCCTACCTTGCAAACACCCCTTATAAAATCCTGCTGCAGAGGTGCACAGACCTTCTGTTCCCTTCCCAGAGGCTGTGTAAAGCAGGAAACCTGAGGCTCAGGGGTTCTCCCCACCCCCAGTGCAGGCAGAGGGCGGGCTGGTAGTTGTCCCTGCCTGGAGGACTGCTGAGCTGCCACCCCATCTCGTGGTCAAACATGAATTGGTGCCTCTATACAGATACAGTGCCTGATCCAGGTCTCTTTTCCAGCATGGGTCACAGCGGTGGACATCAGACCCTGAGAGGGATGTGGCTCAAGCATGAGCCCTCACCTCTGTTCGGGGCCATTAAGGAAGCTGGGCACCCACTCTGTGGTTGGACAGAGGTCTGGGCACCATGCTGGGGTCTCTGGAGGGGCTAGAGGGTGGATTGTCTCTACTTAAGTGCCTGAGGGTTGATTTGATTGGCACTTCTGCTCCCGAGGTCCTGCAGGATTCTTGTGGGCTTTTCCAAGAGAAGAAAGAAAGAGGTGTTTCACAGCCGTGCCGGGCTGAGCCTGGACCTCCCTGGAGTTAGGCCATGGCTCCATTTTACAGGTGGTCACCTGTAGTTTTGCAGAGACTCCATCCCATTGTGTCCTTTCTGCACGATGTCTGCGCAGCAGGAGCAAGCTTCACACCTCCCTATTTACCCCACACATTTTCCCAGCCATGCCCAGAGCTCTACATGTCCCCCAGAGCAGCTCACCAGGTCCTGGGACGATGCAGAGGGGTGCCCAGTGAGGTCCCAAGCCCTGGACCATGCTGAGCCCAGCCTCAGCCAGCGTGTGCAGCCGTGCTGCTCCCTGCCAGCCGGGTGTTGCTGTTTCCCTGCAGGCCTCCATCAAGCCCAAGTGTGGGAGAATGATCAGCTTCTCATCGGGTGGCGAGAACCCCCACGGGGTGAAGGCGGTCACCAAAGGCCAGCGGTGCGCTGTGGCTCTCTGGTTCACCTTGGACCCTCTTTACAGAGAGCTGGTGAGTCCTTCCATCGTGATGTGAGGCGAGTTGGGGCATACCCAGCATCGCACAGGAACCAGGACCATCTGACTCTCCAGTCCCAGGACATCTGTTTTCCTCCCATTACACCCCCCCCCAGCAGCATTCCCATGATATGAGCTGGTGGCCCTGGGACAGGTTTTTCCTGCCAGTCCTGCTCCTGGGCACCCATTGCCTTTGGCCCGTGGGGTGCAGTGCCGAGCTGGGGTGCCGAGTGGGGTGTGGAAGGCTCTGTGCAGGGCTGGGCTGGCCATTTCTGACACCTAGTGGCAACAGCCTGATGGATGGGGAACTCCTCCAGAGCCGTCTGCAGCTCAGAGTACTGTGCTGAGTCCTGCTGCTAAGTCCTCTCCTAGGCATTTTGCAACCTGAAGTCCATGGCTCTGGGCACCAAAGACCTGGGTTGTGATGCCGTTCACCAGGCACTCCCCAGATTCTGTTTTTAAAAGCTGCTGTACCAGCCCCTGCCTCCCTTTGATAGCAATTCTGGTCTGTGAAAATAAAAGGTACAAGACCAAGCAAAACTAAATGCAGGGAGAATGCAAAACCCTCGTTCCTTTCCCTTGTTATGGAGGTGGGCTGAGAGGTCTGGGGAAAAGCTTATTTTCAGACATGTACTTCAGTGTCTTTCAGTTTTTCTTCACTAGCAGAAATTCCTCCAGGCTTGGTGCCCGTATGGTAGGAGATCAGCCCTGCCCAGGGAGCTGGAAATCAGCCTCAAGTGGAGGGGACAGGAGGAGGGTGTGCTGTGAGAGTGGCTGCTAGTGGAGTGTGATTAGGGAACTGCAGAACATCAGCTCTGCCCCAACCACTGCAGCTGTGCTGGGAGGAGGGAATCAGGTACTGAGGTGGAAGGAGATTGGATTAATTTTGCCCAGCAAATCCCCAGCTCGAGTCCCAGGCTCTCCCCATCTTCTCACCTACACTACTAGGTTCTGGAGTAAAATCCTTGCTGTGTATCCTCCCAGCAGCCTGAGCCTCACTAAATTAGCTGGAGCAGGCACTGAAGCTCTGCTGTTGCCATTTCTTCCCTTCCCTTCTTGCAGGAACGAATCCAGGCAGATGAAGTGATTGCGATGTTGGACCAGGAGCATCTAGGACCCAGTGAAATGAACATCAACCCAAAGGATGAGCTATGAACTAGGCCAAAGACTTTTTCTATTAAATATTTATTTAATATTGTTAATCTTATTAGAACCCTTCTATTTTTGTACAGAAATGCTGTATAAATTAACAGGTTAATATGATTGTGGAGTTTCAGGAGCGCCTCTTCTGTGTTTAGTGCAGCTTTTGCTGGAACCCTCATCCCTGTGCCAGCATCTCCTGGTGGGGCTGACTCTGCTTCCAGCATTCCCTGTTCTTCTCTAGCACTTCTCAGGACTCATTCAGGCCCACTCTACCCCCTTGAAAACCTTTTTTTTTCTTTCTTGAACAAAAATAGCTGCTTCTCTTTAGCATCTGCTGGAGAAATGTCTCAGGTGTCCTAATGCACCAGTCTTCCTCCTCCTGCTTCCTCTTAGGGGAAACTGGAGCACAAAAACTGGAGTAATGACTGTCCCTCACCATTTGAAATATGCCTTTTAGGGGAAAAACAAAGGAAAACCCAAGTCCTAGCAAAATGGAGATACCTCTGTAGCCATGCAAAGCTGCTGTTTGGGCATTGATTCTGAGCAGAGCTTCCGGAAATCAGCTGCTGAGCAGGGGCATGAGCTGTGCACAGGCATGAAGGGATGTGATTTGCAGCTGACTCTGGTGAAATAGGGTCTGACACTCACGTTCAGTCCCTTCTCTTGCTAATGGCCGGAGAACATGAAGGATGCTGCTTCACACTGCATCCTTAGAGCTTTCAGCCCAGTCTGCTTCTGGTAGAACCCAAAGTTTATAGTCATAATTTCCAGGTCTGTTGCAAAGCAGCTTAGGAAGTGCCATGGTGTTGGATGGTGGCGGTGCAGCTCTGAACTCTGGACGTCCTGGCTGCATCCTCCCATCCTGGCAGTGCAGAAGCAGCAGGTGTTCATGGTGTGGTAGTATCTGTTTGCTCAGAGTGGTTCTGGCCCAGCCTGCTGCAGTGAAAGCACCTGTTGCAAATAGTCAAGTAACTGCTGCTAAGACAGTAAATCATCCCTCCCCAACTATTAAATTTAGTCCTGTGTGTGGGATCAGAGCAGCCCCATCTCAATCAGAACAGGCACTGAGTCACAGAATTGCTGTCCCAGACCTAAGGACAGCTTTTATTTTGACCCAACAGCTGCTTCTGCTGCTGGAATGCAGTTCCTAAAAGGCAGGTTTTAGCAATCTCGAAATTACTGCAAGGCTGCAATCTATCCAGAAAACACTGCAGGGACCTGTGCTGGAGTTCACATCCTTGAGCAGCTTTGCTCAGCTCCCTGCTGCACTGGCTCCTTCTTCAATCCTTTCCTGCTCCCCTCTGCCAGTTTTGGCATTCCCAGGACTTAAAATCTGCCATAGAGAACTGTCTTTGCTCCTGCAGCTTGTTCCTATTCAAACCTCCCAGGCTCAGAAACCTCCTCTTCCCATCCAGTCACTGGCTGCAAAGGCTGTAGTCAAGGATTGTCCTTCTCTAGAGACCTCCTCAAAAGCTGGTCCTGGGCAAGACAGAGGGGAACTCTGTGCATCTGGAAAAACAAGTGCCCAGACTGTGAAGAGGGAACTGTTACCACCTAGAAAATGCTGGAAGAGTCATTTGCTGAATCTGCAGAGGAAAAATCTCTGGATGTTTCTGAGCCACCAGCATTGCTTATTCCTTTGAGGTTATCTCCCTTCCTCAAAGACAGTTGAAAAGATTCATCATGCTGGCTCTCCAAAGAACTGCCCACAGATCTCTGCCTTCAAAGAGTCTTCCCTGCTTAAGTGCCTCTTCTGTAAATGCTTAACCCCCTCCCTCTTTTCAAAACAGCCAGAGGAGAAGCTGGGGGGGAGGCGGGGAGGGCAGCTGTTCAGTTTGGAGAGCTGACGCCCATTTCATTGTCCCTCCACGTGCACCACGCTGCTGGATCCAAGGCTTGACTCCTAATGCTGCACCTTCTGTGTGGGTCTGTGCTGCCATCCCCCAACAACCACTGCCCAAGTGCATCCTGCAGAGCTGCCTCTCGGTGCAGCCCCAGCCCTCCCAGGGATCCCACCAGCTGGTTCTCCTGCGAGGAGGTGCAGGGGCTGGCACAGGTCATGGTTTGTTTGCTGCTGTGGTGGTCAGCCAGAGCTGTCTCTAAATCCAGGGAAAATAAAACTAAACACAGCTGGGCCTGTCTTTGTCTTTCTTCTGTCAAATATTAGAAGGAGAGACCAGGGGTCTGCTTCATGATGGTATCTGTGCCTTTGGGGTTTCCTGCCTCAGACCTTAAAGCAGAGTCCCCTCTCCACGCTGGAGGAGTGTGGATTGTGTATGGGGGCTTCTGGCTGCCTGTCCCATCTCCCTTGCTCTGTATCCAGTTGTGCAATAGCTTCCATTCCATGGACATGCTTCAGGCAGCCTGTTGAGCAGAGGGAGTGCTAGCCCCTGTGCACTGCTGGGGTGTGCAGGGCCACAGACACCTCGGGTGAAACAGCTTTGGTGCAGAGCCATGGAGCAGCCGCAGGGGGACGCAACATTTCAGGACTCAGTTGCAAACATGGCCCCTGAATCCCCAAGAAGACTCTGGGCTGCCTGGGCCATGCACTGCACTGCTCTGCCAGTGAGACCTGCTGGCAGCCTGAGCCAGGCTGGAGCCAGGAAATGGGAATGCAGTGAGTCAAAGGCACTTGTCCTGTTTGTTTGTTTTTCCAGCTCTCTGCTCTGGCAAAGTCTAGCTCAGACGTGGATTTGTATTTCTGCTGCACACAGCAGCAGAGGTGGGTGCCGGGTTTATTGGCACCCTGTAGACTCACAGGAGCAAGTGGCAGAGCTCTTTGGGGTATGCACCAAAAGACAACATAGGTTTTGGGGTCTCTTGTATCCAAGTGGGATGGGTTGCCACCAAGGTGGCTTGGAAATGAATTTTAACTGAGAAATGAATTTTAACTCTTAGATTTGATGTAGGGGCCTGGCATCTGGCAGAGCTGTCAGGGTCACATCCAGAGTGCCTGCAGGGCACTTGCATCCCTGTGAAAAGAAAGCTGACAACAGTACTGAACGTGTACACTCCTTGGTCAAATATGCCCCAGGGACAACTTGGTGCACTTAGGTTTTTGCTTCCTCCTACTTCAATTCACATTGTTACTCCTCTCTTGACCTGCCAGTCTGGTAATTGCTGCTTCCCAAAGCCCCATCATGAAGCAGCTCCCCAGGGAGGCAGTGCCTGCAGTCACAGCACTGAGCTCAAAGCTGATGTGCATTCCAGAGCACACTCCATGGCTCCCAGGCAGCTCCAAGCTCCACTAGCCAAGGCTTGGCCACCAAAGGGAAGCATAACCCATTTATTGGTTGGCCATGTGTTACACATCCCCCAGTTCTATCACCAGCAACAGGAGCCTTTTGGAGATGGAGGTGGTTGAACCGTGCCTTAGTTCCTTGTGCACTCTGCCGTGCCCTTCCCAATAACAACAATATAAGGAGAGTGGGATTAGCAGGGTTGATTTATGACAGTCAACAAGGGGAAAAAAAACAACTACTACCCATAAAGGAAACGTAATGGAATTTGAAAGTGTTTAAAACAACAACTGAGGTGGTTCTGTGTGTGTGTGCATGCGTTTGGGTGTGGATGTGGCTTTGAAACTGAAGCCTGCGTGGTGTTACTCCAGGCCATGGGACCTTTACTACCAAGAAGATTTATTTTGTTCAGTTTTGATTTGATGTCCGAGTGGGCCCAAGCCAAGTTCACTTGCCCCTTAAACAAAGCTGCTGTAGGCTGTGGGGGCAGTGCAGGAGCCTGCTCTGTGCCACAGCCATGTCTCAGCAAAGGGAGGTCAGTCGTATTTGAGGACAATACAGATGAAATGATGCCGGCATTAAGGTCAAGATTGCACTTTGCTGTCAGGGATGAAGCAACAGAGTGTGAGGAGCCAGTGACAGCAAAAACACCAAGACTTGGGGAGCAGTGGCTGACAGGAGTCATGACAGCCCAGCAAGGCACCTGATGCCTCATGCAGAGGGTAGGAGCATGGGAAACACCTTGTGTAAGTAAAGAACCTCCAAGAGAGGCCAGCAGAAAGCCTGAGGTTGAGTCCCCTTGGGCTGTAAATGCCTTATTCCAAGTCACTGCTGGAAGCTTCTCTCCAGACAAAAGCTTACCCCTGAAACATCACCTGAGAACAAGATTCGTGGGTACTTATAAGTTGCTGAATCTATAATCAAGGCTGAAATACCTAAAGCTCTTTTTGTCCAGTGGCTACAGTCTAAAGAAACCTGGACATTCCATAGGCATTAGCCTGAGAGACTTTCTGAGGTATTAATTTTGGGCAACTGAACCTTGCCAGTGTTGCTGTAGAAGCTTAGGGCCGTGTGAACAGCCAGTCTCCAACAACAGGGAAAAGATGTGGGCAGAGCAAGGAGATGGAGTTTGCACTGAGCCCTGCTCATTCTTCCTACTTACACCTGGGCAGAGCCAACCTGAGTGCTCACAGGCAGCTGAACATCTTCCCATGAAAAACTGTCATTAAAAAAAGAAGGTTGTTTCCTCCTGTCCACACCCTTGCCCAGCCTGGGGGAAAAAGAACAAAACAGCTGGCAGTGAGATAAAATGGGCTAGTCCTGCTTTGGGGAAGAGCTATATTAAAACAGGAAAGAAGTATGTATGTCTTTTGTTTCCACAACTGCTCCTTATGCCCACACCCCACTGTAAGATCCACCTTTTCCTGGGGGAAGTGTTCCTGCTTGTCTGTGCATTGGGGTATGACCCTGGCCAGGGCCCAAGACACGGTGCTCTTCCCCACGTGTGGATGGGCCCATGTAGATGTGTGCTTCTCCTCCCACCACTCCATTTCCGCACCAGCACCCAGATGGATGGGATGCCCTGGTGCCAGTGAGAGCACCAGAACCAACGGAGTGCAGCCATGCACAGTCACATCCTGCACTGTCATTCACCCCAAGCACAACCCTGCCTTCACTTTGGGCCTGGGGCTCCACGTGGACAGGTCCAGTGGATGTCACTGAGTGCCACAGAGCTCCCCAGTATCCTCCAGGAGCACACTGCAGCGTGTCTGGGCCACCTGACCATCCCCCCCAGTGGAAACTACTGTCTCCACAGGTCTGGAGGATACCACGGCCAGCCCAGAATTGCTTTTATCTTGTTAAAACACATGGTGAAAGCTGGCACTGAGTTTGTTTCCTTCTCATTTAACAAAACTTTTGTGATGCAGAAAAACACAAATGTCAGCACGTCCCAACCTCCTGGCCAGTATCCAACCCCACCAAAAACAAGTGCAGCACACTAGAGGAACTTGAGAAAGCAAAACAGGTGACTCGGAGAGCTGCCTGGCCATCCTCACCTTGTTTCTGGTTGATAGCACCCTTGAGCTTCAGGGGAGGGGGTCCAGCAGCTGTCTGGCCGGGCAGCAGTGTGCAGGGCTGTGGTGGCAGAGCACAAGTGCAGGAGCCTGCAGTGTGTGCCCTGGTGGAAGCCACGGTGGGAGCAGACAGTGTGGGGGCCCTGTGGGCAAACAGAGCAGGCTGGTGAGTGGCCACACTTGGCAAAGGAGCAAGTCAGCTAATGATTGTTTCCAGGGATGGTTTGGATAACAAGAGTGGCAATTCTAGTAGTTATTTCCTGAAGCTGAGCAGGGCAGGGCAGGGGGAATTAATATGAGCTCAGTTTAGCCTCTACTCCTCCTTTATATATAATGAGATTAGCAGCAGAGATGGCAGCGCACCATCGCCTGCTGCTGCGATGGGGTGAGCTGATAAGCAGCTCCTGCCTGGCCTTGCGTGCGAGCCCAACAGCTGAACCACGCGGGGAAAAACACCACGAGAAACCACCCTTCCATCACACATGGCTTTTTTGCAATGGTCCTAAGCTCAGGGGTAAACTGTTGCATCAGACTGGCCGGCCTGATCCCGGCAGTGCCAGCGGTGTCGCTGATATCCCAACACAGCCCAGTGTCACATCCCCTCCTTGCAGAGCTTCTGCACCCGATGTCGGCTGAAAGTATCAGGTTAAAGGCTTTTCCCCACTTTACTGGTGAGATATGAGGCCACCACTTGCCACCGGCGTGCCTTGGGCAGCCCCAGTGCAAGAAATGAGAGCGGGTGATCTGACTGCATTGAGGCAGAAGCTGTGAAGAAGAGTGACTGCCCTGCAGAGCATCTCCCAGCTGC
>VYZQ01027528.1:27793-41544 GCA_013400655.1 Mystacornis crossleyi | reverse complement strand
AAAAAACAAAACAAAACAACACATCTGTAATTTCAACCACAGAAAAGGCTGATGACTTGCGCTGTCATATTTGAGCTGTTCTTTCTCATGCACAAGTAAAACAACAACCAGGCGAGGCTAAAAATCCCAGGTCTGAGTCCCTGATTCAGTCGGAGCAGCCCTTGGCCATAAATTTCAGCACAGACTTAAAAATTGATAGAAACTCTTTTTTAATCATCAAGTATTCAGCTGCTCATTACTGATATATGCTTTAATGATGTGCCCTTAAATTTTGGTCTAGTTTTAAAAGTACAGTTTCCTCAAATTCCATGCAAAATCCAGGCCCCGTAATTTTGTTCTGGTGCTTCTTCCTTTCTGAGGTCTGCTTGAAACACAAAATTTAAGTAGTTTGCTCTGTCAGGTGACGTTTTGTTAGCTTTTGACAAGAGAAAATATTTAATACCCCAATTTTTTTTTCCCCGCTCTGAATATTAGTTTAATTGTCACAAATAATTAAACGCTTATGAGTAAGAGACATCTTCAGACATTTTGACAATACATATTAAGAGACACTTTAAGGCAAATCTGCACAGATCGGCTTTTATTTGTTATGCTAAACGATGATGCATCCTGATTGCATTTGTTCCTTATTTGTGTGTGCAACAGGAGACGTACTGTGAATGATCTGTAAGGAATAAAATGACAGTATTTGACAGGCTAGGAAATGTCTGGGCAAGGATACAGGAGAAGGAACCCTGAAAGGGCATTGTTTATGGAGGGGCAATGGGGAGAGACACTCCCTTCAATCTAAGGCAATGAAAGGCGCCAACAACTAAATTACAGTTAATAACAGTAAGAAATAAACATAAATTACGTATACAAGGCTCGAGCTCAAGGACTTTGGACCACTAAAAATATATATTATTATATCAATTATCAACGAGAGACAAATTCCCATCCTGGGAATTTGCATACGAACTCTAATAACCTACTATTCAGAAATAGAGGCAAGCATTAATTTCCACATGAAAAGGAGCCATGGGAGAGCTTCCCAAGTCCCCAGCTCCAGAGAAGAAAGCCCCACCTGGTGATTCAGCACCTCTGCTCAAGAGGGTAGTGGGTGGTCTCCCAGGTAAGGCAGATCGGCCCTGTATTATCTAAGATTTATTCAGAGTTTCTGTCAATAGAATGGCTGAAACGACCATTCCTGAAAGGTAATACGGTGTGAAAATAAATATAAATGATCCTTAATGAATCCATAGGCTATTGCTTGCACCATATTTCTTCCATAGGCAACACATACATCTCCAGTTTAGGGAAACAACGCTGCCCTTGATCGACACCCAGTTCCAGTTTACACAAGAGAGAGAACTGAGGGAAGTCCGTGGGAATCTGGTGCTAAAGGCTTTTGAAAATTCAGGTCTCTCTCGAGCTGCCCATGTAAGGAATTTAGACTCCTGGAAGCTGAGCCTCCAACTGTACCACCGGAGATTTCCAACCACCTCTGGCAGTCTGGGTGGAGGAAATTGTGCATGGCCTGTTCAGCTGCAATTAGACCAGGTTTTACATATTTCTCAGGGCAATGCTTTATAGACAGTCCCATCCAGCTCTGCCAAAGACATGCAGAACAGTTTATGGGAAGAAAAGTAACAGGAACCAACTTCTCTGGTCCTGAAGCCTATCACTGGCTAAAAATCAGAATGTAAAAAACTTGATTATTCTGTCTAAAACTCTTGCCTAGTAAAGCTTCTCTGGGTTGTTAGAATTAACAGAGCTCTGCCTTTTCAAACCGTGAGTCCTCCCGCTTTTGGGAGCTCCTGGCCATGAGCAAAGGGCCTCTTCCTCCACCACAGGGAATTGCATGGGAGGGATGAAACTGCATTTCCATCTCCCCCAGGCTCCCAGCTGGGCTGTTCCCTCTTCTCCCCCAGCACAGCCAAGAGGATGCCGTGAGCTTCCAGCCCAGATTTCCCTCCTGGAAGTGCTCTGATGATAGAAATGTGATCTAGTACCTCGAGCAGGGAATTGGGAGCAAATGCTGTTTGACCTTGAGCAAATCAGGTAAAACCTCCTGGGTTCAATTTGCCTTTCGGTAAAACCGAGGGGAAATATTCCACATCACTGGGGTGATGCTGAGGACTATCAGCAAGAAATCCATGGAAGAAAGGTGTTAAGTGTGAAGAAATATGCTCCACTGCCTAACAAAGGACACAAATACGAGCAGGATCCAAGCAGCTAATCAAAAGCACTGGAAAGCTTCTAATTTTTTTAGCATTTAATGCTACAGATGATCAATATAACTACTTAGCTTCTTTCTCCTTTCACGTGTTAATTTAATGCTACTTGTACTGTGCTTATGTATGTTATGACATGGCTGAAAAACACATAAAAAAATAATTTTGGTAGCCCAATATAGCAGCTGGCATGAGGTTATGTTTCTTCGATACAAAACATAAAATCATAAAAGACCCAGCGCTTTCCTGTGAAGTCCACTCACCCTGCGGGAAGCAAATGAGTTCTCCCTATATGTACAAAGAAAATTGCAGACCTTATAAATTGTGCTGGTGATTCGCCGTGCAATTCACACAAAAAATTATTTATATATGGAAAATTCGGGGTAAAATCTTTCTGTGAAAAATAAAAATTACTTCTGTCCAAGTGCTGGGTGAGTGATAGAAATAAAGCTGTTGTCTGCACACGCCAAACTGCACCAATGTGCAGATTTTCATTTCGATCTCCTTGAAGCAGAGTTTCACTAGGAAAAAAAAAATCTGAGCTATCAAGGTATTCCAGAGAATTTAATTATTTTCATTAAAAACAAGAACTGTGTGCTGCTCCTCTCTTCAATAGAAATTCTGCACCGATTCCACATAAACAGACCCAATATCACTTCAGTGAAGTTGCTTTGGGAATATGTAACAGCCTTTTTTAAGTTATGAAAGCAATATTGAATGAGATTTACTACAATTTAAGATAAGTGGGTCTTAATTTTATATGAACAGAGAGACTTAAAAAGCAGACAGGAAGAGCTCCAATTATATTATGCCGGAATATTAGGCCCTGTGCAAAATTGCCCCTTTTCAGTTTTACATGCATAAAAACAAGCACAACAGGCTTTTCAATTAAATGAGTCTTTTGAGAGAGATGCAGGAAGAGCCAGCGAGCTCCTCAAAACTTTATTGCTTTTTATCTTTGTCAGGTAGGGCTGTGTGCTAAAAATGACCTTTTTTTTTTTCTTCCTGTTTGACCCATCAATTTTAAGGGTTTCCCGAAACAGGAATGCAAGGCTTGATCCGGATTAGTCTTCCCCATGTGCTCAGTAGTTGTGCTTTTCCAGAGCCATCCAGAGCTCAGGATGTTTCCCAGAGTCTCTTTAGCGCTGGGTTTAACTTTAATGAGCCTCAGTATCATTAGAGGAACGCAGTTTACAGAACACAGGGAGAAAAGACAGAGAAAGGAGTAAGATACAGCTCTAATAGATACAAGCCATGGAGATGAAAGAACGAAGTCAGCATCTCATTTGCATTAATACAATAAAAATACAGCATTAATGTTGCTAGTTGTAAAATTTTTTTTTTCCATAAAGTTCAGCCTGATTATATCTGGGAAAAAGGTAGGCTGTGCATTCCTCGTAGTATTTATCCTTTAAAGAACAGTTACTGCCTATTAACTTTCTAGATTTAATTGCCACTAAAAACAGTCTCCAGGAGACTTCAATTGAAAGTCACTCCTCGAGAACCGATGGTCTGAGCTCTCAGAACTGCTTTGTTTATGGCAATACAAAGCCAGAGCTCCAATGCACACAGCCCCGCTCCATCATTATGTTCAGTATTTTGTTTACTGATATTATGTGTGTGTACAGTTATACACCCAGACACACACGCCAGTTCATCACCAGAGTCAGGCGAAAGCAAAATTGCCAACCTAGTTTATACAAAAAGCAAGAAGCACAACCTCAAAAATCATGAGACTGGCTGAAAATGATGGGAAGTTAAAAACAGCCACTTTGAGAATCAAGGCATTTTTCCTCTGCATAAAAACTTCTAGCCTGCTTGTTTTCAACTTCCTCTCCAGAGCAAGCAGTTTGAAATAAATTTCATTTTAAAATGCATACTGGACACTTGCATAATCATCATCAGGTTTCAGGAGCTGGAGGTTTAAAGAAAATAAACCCTAACAAAGGACTGCCAGGGGACACCACTCCTAACAGCACAGCTCTAACATTTGGGCAAAGATTGGTGCAATAATCACAAACTGCTCCGAACAACCGAGCCCTCCAGGTGCATCCCTCTCCCAGACAGGCGCTTTTCTCTCCTCCTTGCAGGTAGGGATGTGTGCATGCCTGAAAAGGATCCGTTTCCCAGACATTTAGGACTGTTTGTTCTATGTAACTGTGGAATTTTACCAATACTTGGGACCATCAGGCGCTGCACGTTATGAACTCTGTATTTTTCACAATCAGATCCTGTCATTTTGAAGCTATTGTTGTGCCTTTCTTTTTCCTAGGGCAAAGGGGGGAAACATTTCTTTTAGGGAAACAAAGATTCTCTTCATTTTTTCTAAATTAAACACTTAGTGCAACACTTAGATCAGAAGACCAGTTTTTCCACTTCTTTTTTTTTTTTGCCTGAGAAAGCTCACAAGGTAACGGATGAAAAGCCAGCAACAGTTAAAGAGGGATGTGTAAATCTAATGGGAAACACTGTGCTTCTGTGATGCTTTTCTCCTTGAAACCTTAAAAAATACACGGTTTGCTGTCAAGGTACTTCTGAGTTGCAGGAGCCGTTATTATAACACAGTAAAAATTACTCTGTGCCAACAGCCTCAAGTGAGAAGCCACCTTAATGAGAAATAACTGCTTTTAGCCCCTAAAAGCACACAGAACGTTCAGGCTTTGGATCTGCAACCGCATTTTCAGGCATTTTCTCGAGAGCTGCCACCCCTGCGCACAGCACGAACACTGTGCCTTAAAAAAGACTTCTTTAAAAGCCCATTGCCTCTCCTGGTAGCCAGAACCAGCGCTCAGTAATTAACACAGAGCATGGAAACATGATTGAGGAGGGAAGTTGGCCGAGCAAGCAGAATATCTCAGTCGTACAGAGTTAGGAAAGAATAGCTTGCCCGAGTCAGGAACAGAAGTTCCAAACAGAACCGTCCCTGGATTTAAAGCTTAATGGAAGAATCTGGGCCCTCTTCAGAGGCAGAACGCTTCTCAAGGAACATAAATATTGAATTTCGTAGCTGAACAGCCCAGTCTTACACAGACAGTCCTTCCACAGGCCCGTTACCCACTGGGCAAAGTGCTGAGTGAACTGGGCCCACTCTCATGTAAATGATTGTAATTAAATAGGTAATGAAAAAAATCCCTGCTCTTGCATGAATGAAATGTAAGATTTCAGCTCAGAGTGTACTGTGGTTCCAGTTGGCTCCTGCATCAGATTCGGAGACAAATGAAAATGTCTCTCTGCTTGCATGAGCACGCTGTGGAGGTAAAACTTGACAAATATTTTCATTTTGCAGAGAAGAGGGGAAAAACAAAGGCTTATTTTACCAGCAAAGTCTGTAGGATCCCCCCTTTTTAAGGCAGAATGTGGCACACACATCTCAACCCGAGAGGTATTAAACAGAATTTGAATAATTTTACTCTGCCTTTCTAATAACACGTCATCCAGTGGAAGAACCAGGCCTCATTCCCCCCTCCACCAGCTGACATGAGGTTTTTGTTTTTTTTTTTAAACATTTGAGCTCTTAAGATCTGCACAATAGCTTAACACAATAAGTGTTTAGCCTCTGGTTCCAACTGTAATTGATAGAGTACAGTTCCATTCCCTCTGCTGCTGCTAAGTTGGGAATTGCAGCCACAGCAACTGACAGCTTTTTTTTTTTCCTCCGCGAGTCTGGAGTTGCTCTCTGGGAGTGATGTCCTCATCGGGATGGGAAGGGAAATGACGGGAGAAACGCTCACCCTGGCCCCGTGCTACGGAGGCACTCCAGGGACCTCTGCTAGGGGAAACAGTTCCTTGAGGTGGGTGCTGCTAATGAGAGCAAAAAAATCAGCAGGAGAAAGCTCCGGGAGGGAATTTCCAAAATCCTGCCGGTTTGGAGAAAATGGGCTTCTCAGAGAGCACAGAAGAGGGAGGGCATTTATGCACTAGAATTTCTGACAATGGACATGCTTTCAAAAGTGCAGTAAAATTGTGCCATTTACTGATGGAAATGTCTTCTGTTTCCCAGTCGCAGGGGCTGAACTCTGGGTGCGCCCCGCTCTTCAGATGGTGGGGATATACCGGGCTTGGAGAAATCACAGCAAAATTGAAATAGGGAAGCAGGCACTAAAACGAACGTGATTTCAGATTGTCCCGTTCGGGCCTGAGTTCTGACATGGGAAAAAAAATTTCCGAGCAGCTTTGGGCTTAGGAGCCGACTGCAGAATTTAACGCAGATGGCGACTAATTTTGGTGCCTCTTGAGTTGCAAAAGTACCTATTTTGGAATATATTTAATTAAGCAGGATTTAAAGGCTCCTCTTGTTTGTGAACACCTTGGCTTTTTTGTCATCTGTCAGCACCGTGATGTGCACTGTAAGTGAAGCGTTCTGAGGCATGAACTGTTTAGGTGGGTTTGATGTGCAGTTGCCTCTCTGGAGGATGTTGAAACAAAACAGTGCTGCCATTTCCACAGATCCATTCAGCACTGCTTCCTTGGAATCTGCTGCCATTGCCCCTGCTGTAAAGGATACAAATAATCCTGAGCAGCCACAGTGCTCCTGGTTACATTTATGGATATATCTGGCTGCCTTTTGCCTCAGAAATACACAGAGCAAGCCTTGCTGCTCGTTTGCTCTGCTCTCTGCAGAAGCATAATTTCACTTTCTAAATATGATTCTGGTTTAAATAACCTTTACTACTAAGGTGCAAGCTGCAGCTTTAAAGAACTCCCTGCTCACCATCCTCTGCCTGCTGCTCTATGAGGACTCTTCCAAAAACAAACCCGTGCTATTCCACAGCTCCAATAAACAGAATAAATGTACCTGAGACCTGCTTCTGCTGTACTTTTCCCCAGCTTTGGTTCTTAGCTAGGCTGGTGGGGCTGAGAGAGAAAGAAAAGTGGAAATATAAAATTTCACCCACAAAGGGCGTTAAGTCCGGACTCCTCTTTGCAGGCTTTAAAAAAGCAAACTACCAATTCATGATCACAAAATAAAATATGCACATTTAAACAAGCTGCAGGGGAAAGGAGAGTTTAATCCAGTGAAATTGTGTTTGAAAGCTATTTCATACCCCTAGGAATAAAATCTGAATAGCAATTCTGCTTTGCTCCCACCCTTTTTCCACCCTTCTGTTAATATATTACCATTTGTTATGGCATCGTTAGGAGACTTTTACCCCAGAGGTGGCCGCATTTTGCTGAAGGATGAAGTACTTTGTGGGCCTGAGCCTGTTCTTGCTCACAGGAGCAGCCAGAACTCGCTGGTGCTGCGAGGGAAGCGATGTTGGATTTGCACCTGAGCGGGAGAAGGATCAGGCCCCGGTTTGCAAAGCCCTTTGTGACACCTTTGGGTGAAAGCTCCGGCACAAACGGGTTCTTTATTGTAAACACAGGTCCCATCCTAAAGCAGGCACTGATGGAAAGCGCTGCAACTCTCTGCCTCAAGATTTATCGACTTGGAAACGACGCTCTCAAAAAGCAAGGATGATTCAGAAAAGACTCGGCCCTGCAAAGATCAAAATGTGTTTGACATCGTTTCGGTGTTGATGTGAAATAAAGTGCCTCTAAAAGTGTAATCGGAGAGCAGAAATCCCCATCATCACACATAAATAGTGCCCCATTTATCCAATTACGCTCCCTTGTTTCATTACAATGGACTGGAATATATTTCTTAGGAATACAAGGCTTAAAATTAATAATAGAAAAGGACAAAATTGCCATGTATATTTCTCTAGATAGATTTTCATCTAACAGCAGGACTTCACTTCTGATTCACTCGCTGGTTCTCTCTAACCTTTACATTATTCATTAATCAAACTCGAAACCTGCTTTCAAAGTCAGTGCATGGCAGTAATTATTTACAGTTGTGCATAGTATTTAATTTTAAGCAATGACAAAAGCAGGCATGTCCAGAATCATAAGGCTTATCATTTTTCTTCCCTTGGAGGTGAACTATCTGAAGAAACTAAAAGTTGCAAACTTCTCTTCAATATCTCTGCTGCCATCAAGACAAAATGCAATGCAACTGATACCTTTGAACTTGTACAACTAAAAATAAATAAAAATGAAAATTAAGTAATATATAATGTATTCACTCCTTTAAATAAAAGGACTAAGGAGCTTTGCTATCAGCCGTGACGAGAGATTCATTTCTTATGGCACAGTCTGTCTCCTGTCACTTTGAGGTATTTTTCACCATACAAAACACAACCTCAGTACTATCCCTGAAAATGAAAGTCAGTTTTAAGAACTATATACAACAGGCACGTCTGCTCTTTGAAACTCCCCTCTACCCCCCACAAACACACAAATACAACTTCAAAGCAGGAGAACTATTGCAAATGTATAAACCTACTTCAAATAGTTCTGCTGGCTGAAACTGGACTGCATTTGCAGTATTTTGCTCACCTGAAACAACATTGATCTGAGGAGAAATCTAATCAAAGAAATGCACCACTGAGGAGCAATGCACATTTTATAATGAGAATGAGAAAGGAGAGATCTAATTGTGGTCATACGAGTTTCTCCCTTGTCATTAAGATCTTAAAAAATGCTGTAGGATTCTGGATAAAAACATCTCTTACTGTATCTCAGCAGGGAAATCCCGGGGAAACAACAGCATGGGCTTTGCTCGCAAAAATTGACTTACTGGAGCCTATGTTTCTAAAAAAGAACACGGTGCCCCTGCCACAAAAAGATACTACACACATTCCAAGTGAAATTTCTGCTTTGAAACCCAAATAAAACGAAGCCTCATATTCCTGACAGAGAGAAAAAAGGAGCAGTTCTAGCACTGTCACTGTGACGATCAGCATCCATGGAAAAAGAGCTACTTATTTATCCTGCAAGTTGAAAACGTGAATGCCTTACTCAGATCAAACCTCCTGGTGAAGAAAATAATAAAGGCGGCTCTGAGATCAGAGTTCTCCCGAATACATATATATATTTATATAGAAATATAAATATATATGTGTGTGTATTTCTAGCGTAACTGCTGTTTATGGCGCTGACCATAAATTTGGGATCCTTGCCTGCCAGGAATCACACGGGCAACCTGCATAGGGACATTCCCAGGGCACGTCCCAAAAGCTTCTGCCTGCAGCCCATTGTCCTGCACCCAAAGAAACCCAGCCAAAGCTGTAAGTTGATAAAAGTTCTGCGTGTCCCAGTTTCTCTGGGATGACATTTCCCTCTGCCCGGATCCCGAGCACTACTTTGCAAAGTTTATTCAAGTGTGCCACTAAACTTGCCCATACATTTTGTCCCACATTCGGTGTGCTACACCCAGGAAATATTCACAGGGGCGAGAGCAAATTTTGAAAGTAAAGACGTCAAATATGAGTTTTCTTTAAAGAACTAATCCGAGGAAGGACACAAAGGAAAAAAAGAAGGGAAAAAAACCGCCTACATTAAAAGCCAAACAAGATAATAATTGTGCATGTCTGGCTAAGAGAATCTAGAGGGCAAGCCTTACGTCATTGGCACTTGGGTTACCATGGTGAGTGATTTATTGATATATATCAAGAATGAATAGATCAAAGGCAGCAAGATGACAGGTGATCAATCAAATGTCAAATCAAAGCTGGCAATCAACTGGAAAGCTGATTTTTCAGTGGGTGGGTCTGGCAGAAGAAAAATGAACTTCCATATTGCGCTTCCCAGAAACAAAACCCCACCACACTATTAAAAAAAAAAATAAAAAGCAATTAAGGAGCCTGAAAGAAAACTCTTTGAAAAGATTTACTATACAGACCCACTCGTCTGTTTCTTTTTCTTGGCCCCCAAAAGAAAAAGAACACCCTACAACGACAAACACAACACTTCCAAAGTTGCAAACTGTTTTCTTCTGTTAAAAAAAAAAAATAATAAATTGCAAAACCACTTGGCATGTGCAAATATATACACTGGGCTCCAAAACAAAAGAAGGATTTGATTTGAAAATGTGGATTGTCTTCTAACAGTCAGAACGTTTCATTTTATTTCCTGTTGCAATTTTCACCACTGATGATCAAAGGCTGAACTTCCCCACCGGGTTCATCAGCAGAGAGAGTCCCTGTACTATTTCAGGCACACACAGCGCTCACACACACACACACACACACCCGGCCAGAACTGCCACCAGAAACACGGCGAAATACAAGACTAAACACCCCGACCCACTTCGCGAAACACACGGATCCAAAGCGAAAGCCACCGGGAGGGGGGAAAATCAGAACGGGGGGAAAAAAAAAAATCTTTCCTAAAGCGAGAAGCAAAGGGAAGCCTGACTGCTTTCGGTTCGGGCAGGGGAAGGGGCAGGGGGAGAAGGAGCGCCGAGGGAAGAAAGTTGGGGGGAAAAGTTTCGGCAGGGCAGCGGCAGCGGGGAGCGGCGGCGGCGGCGGCAGCGAGCCCGTGGCGGCGGCGGAGGGCGAGGGGACAGCCCGTGGCAGAGCAAAATCTTGGCAATAAGGAATGAAACTGGCTCCACGGACTTACGGAGGGAAAGGGAGGGGGAGGGGGATAAATAAATAAAGATCCAGCCCGGAAAAGCAAGGGTGACCCTAAATAATAATAAAGATGGGGGGGTAGGAGTGGAAGGAGTGGAGAGACAGAGGCTGTGTAAGTGGATGGCTTCTCCTTACCTGCAGCCCGTTTGGGTGCTTGCTGTTTCCTCCTTGGCATCGCTCTACTTTCTCCAATCTCACTTCTGTCCCCAGATCCGAGAGCCCTGAGACGCTCCTGAGCCGTGTTCCTCTGCCTCTCAGCTGCTTCCCCAGCACCCCCCTCAAGCCTCCCCTGCCCCCCTCCTTTCCACTTCTCTGATAGGAACCTGTTTGGTTTTTATTTTATTTTAGAGATCTAGGTTTCTTTCTTTCTCTCTCTCTTTTTTCTTTTCTTTTTTTTTTTTTTGGTTGGCTTTTCTTTTTTTTCTTTTTTTTTTTTTTAACTGTTGCAACACTTGCTTTGCTTTGATTCAAACATCCAAGCTCAGGAGCAAATGAAAGGCGCCCACAGTGCCAGAGAATGGTAATAAATAAATAACAAAATAGATCTGTATATATTAAAAAGGCAGCTCTGGAAAGACTGTGGGGCTGGCTGCTTCCTCCCTTCCCTGTCCTGTCCTCCTCCTCCTCGCAGAGCTGTATGGCGGAGCGGTGCCCGGGTGTGCGCGGTGTGTGTGTGTGTGTGCGTGCGCGTGTGTGCGCGGAGCGCTGCAGGTTCCGTGCTGTCAGATGCCAGGCAGTGAGTGATATGGGAGAGGACAGGGAGGCTCGGGATGGGAGGAAATGTGGGATCCGCACACACACGCGCGCACACGCACCCCCCGCGCGCGGGCACACGCGCGCACCCGCGCTCACACACGCGCACACACACACACACGAGCGCGCGCGCGAGCGCGCCGCCGCACGCAGGCAGGGCGAGGCGATGCCGGCGAACATCGATCCGCCGAGCGAACTGAACATTAACAAACTCCTCCTCCTCCTCCTCCTCC
The DNA here is from genome assembly GCA_013400655.1 of Mystacornis crossleyi. Lineage (NCBI taxonomy): Eukaryota > Metazoa > Chordata > Aves > Passeriformes > Timaliidae > Mystacornis > Mystacornis crossleyi. The sequence continues at coordinate 29,886 of VYZQ01027528.1, read as the reverse complement.
TCCTCCTCCGCGACCCGATGACAGGAGGAAATTTACTCCGCGCAGCCGGGCGGCACAGCCGTTCATTAAAGAGACAGGGCGCCGGCANATCCGCGGGACCTTCCCCGGCACACGCGGGGCCGCCCCCGCTGCGGGGCCGCTCGCCACGCGGGACCACCCCCACGCCCGCACCCCGGGCGGGATCACCCCGGCGGGATCGTCCCCGGCCCCGCAGGATGCGCTTCCCAAGGGAGGGCGCTGCGGGCGGCCGGGGCCGGGGCGGCAGCGCCCTCCCCGCGTTCCGCTCCAGACAGGCGGTTCCGAGGGAAAAGAGGGATTGGCAGCAGTGATCCCGGTGTACGGGCGGGTGCGCTCCTGCCCCTGGGCTGCCCGCGGCTGCCGGGTCGCCGGGGGTGCTCCGCAGGTGTGCTCGGGGCTGGGCACCAGGGGAGGCTCCCTCAGATGTGCCCGGGGCTGGGCACCGAGGGATGCTTCCTGAGGTATGCCCGGGGCTGGGCACAGGGGGATGCTCACTGAGGTGTGCCCGGGAATGGGCACCGAGGGATGCTCGCTCAGGTGTGCCCAGGAGTGGGCACCGGGGGAGGCTCGCTCAGGTGTGCCCGGAATGGGCACCGGGGGATGCTCGCTCAGGTGTGCCTGGGGCTGGGTACCGGGGGATGCTCCCTCAGGATGTGCCCGGGAATGGGCACCAGGGGATGCTCTCTCAGGTGTGCCCAGGAGTGGGTACCGGGGGATGCTCGCTCAGGTGTGCCCGGGGCTGGGCACTGGGGGATGCTCCCTGAGGTGTGCCGGGAATGGGCACCGGGGGATGCTCGCTCAGGTGCTCCCTCCCGCCTGTGGAGACCCCGGGACTGGCGACCAGGTGCCTTCCCTGCCAGGGGTCCCACTCCGCACCCTGAGGTGTCCCAGCTGTAGGAACGGGAAGGGATCAGAGGGTTGGACATTGAAGTTCGGTGCTTTTCAGGTGAAACCTCTCTGCTCCCCTGATTTCCCCTGGCAGCTGGATTTAGGGAGTCAAGCATGGTCAAGTACATCCATCAAGTGCTGCTGCACCCTCATGGGAACACAACTCTCTGTCCCCTCCAACTGACCAGAGTTTGTCACCCTTTCAGAGCCCCTCAAACTGCCAGGCCAAGGAGGGGCAGGTGGCACTGGAGCTCTGAACAGGGTTGGTCCTTAAGACACACGGACACAACTTCCCCTGCCCCATTTATTCTTTCAGGTTTAAGTGTTTTGGGGTTTTTTTCCACAGCTGCTGTGAACACCTTGTGGGTTTAAATGTGATTTGCGGTGGAAAGGATGGATTAATTTCTATATATTCAACTATAATTTGTATAAGACTTCCTCAAAGTGGCTTTTCTGATACTCCAGATCTTAAACCAAGAGGTTGCTGTAGAACTGAGTACTTACCATTTCTTTTTTTTTTGTTTGTTTGTTTTGGCATTTGTCTCTTTCTAATGAAACTGTTGGGTTTAATAGGAATAATTTTCATCCCTCTCAGATGAATCTGTCGGAGCGGGCTCTGTTGCAAAGCACCAGCAAGAGCCGGTGTCACTGGGCCACCCGCAAGGCACGGGCCTGCAGCTCCAGCAGGGAAGGGCTTTCCACGGGCAGCCCCCTAAGTGACCTTTGTGTTCAGCAGCCCAACTCCAGATTGTGTTTATGGAAGTGTCCCCCAACTGACTTCGCTGGAATTATTTGATAGCCTTTCCTGTACGGACTCCAGCAATTTTTATATGCAATAGGAAAGTATTTATTAGTGCAAGCAAATGCTTCGTTTGAAAGATAAAATAGGATAACACTACTATAAAATACTCATTTTTCCACTTCTGCCTAGCATAACTCACTGGGGAGTGAACGGCTCTGGTTGAATCGGTGGGAATTGCACGGATCTCTGATACCTGTGTGCAGCACGTGTAAAACCCTGCTGGTGCACACCAGGGATTTCGGCTTCGTCTCCAGCCCAGGCAGGTGTAAACACAGGGCCAGGAGGGGCCACAGCAGTGGGACAATTATCCCTGCTCTGGGATGAGGAGAGATGACACACTACCTGACTCGCTCAGAGTAGCCTGGACCTGGATCAGGTGGTTCAG